>OMLP01002971.1:20233-50154 GCA_900302685.1 Spondyliosoma cantharus | reverse complement strand
ATTTTTCAGGGAATGTTAAAAATGAAGACGCTCGGCAGAGGTCTCACACTGCCAAGTGGCAAATTACACAGAAGGGGGTCTTGTTTCAAGCTTTCAAACATTCCTGTATTAAATGTATTTTTCTCACACACACACACACACACACACACACACTCAATTGCATCTGTGCCCAGCTGTATTGAACATTTCCCCACTGTATTCGGTTCTGTCCCAGTACTTTTCCACTCATCTCTGACTCTGACAATTGCACCGAGCCTGAACTTGGACACCCCCCCAACCCCTCCGCCCTCTCCTTAAAAGTTCATTTAAGAAGTTTACACTGAGTTTGCCATGCGGTACATTGTATATCACACACAGGACACACACACACACACACACACAAGTTCCACAGCATTGCTCTGGATTGGCTGTATAGTTGATTTAGACTAGATTTCAAATGAGTTAGTTGTTTGTCTAAGATACAATATCTGTTTCCAAATTGTTCAACTGTTCCATAGACCTCAGTTGTGTTAAAAATGAGCTACACTGTGACATAAGGCATAAGACATAATGTATTCTTGAAAATAGTTCGCAGCGACTAGGGTTTCAGGATTTTTTACAGATTAAAGGTTGAGTAAGCAATTCTGAAGAAATGTAGCTGATTGTATAGTCTCATTCCCAGGTCGTCAAATACCCTCACTTTAGGATCAGCAGTCTCCGTGAATTACTTTCTAAGCTCAGTAAACAGGATATTTGAGTGTGGTGTCTCCCGTTCGTCCGCGACATTGAAATCTTCCAGGACATCAGCGTATCAATTTATTCTCATTGTTGTTTATACAAAAAAGGACCAAATTGCAAGACACCAAAGCAGGCAGTTATAAAAACAAAAAAAAGGGCTTTATTGAATAAAAAATCCACAAAACAAAAGACAATCAAGAAAGGCTGGTAACAAAAACAGGAGTAAACCAAGAGCGATCAAACGTAACTAAGCACAAACCAAGATAACATGAGGACGCAGGTAAAGCAAAAAGAGAGGACGGGAATGCAGACGAACCAAGTGGAAGCAGAAAAAGGACGTGGAAAAGACAAAGCCAGGAAGTGTAACTAAAATAACGACACTAAGATATAATCTACAAAATAAAACGGGAAACAACTGAACCTTAAACCCAAACCATGACACTTCTAACAGAAACAACTAATATACTTTTTTGTACTGTGCCCAGCTATTTTAGTAAAATAAAGGAAATGAAAGTAAAATGGAGGAAATTATAATTTAAGAGTTAATTGAAACCATATATTTGTGAGGTCTATCCATGTATGTCTTCACTATGAATGAACGGGCTTGTGGTAGTGTGAAATCATATGTTGTTTAACCTGGACAGCGCCTCATGTTTTCAGCTTCTCAGACCGTATCTAAGAAAGCAAACGACACACCAGATATGGCCGCACATTGACTGGCCTCAGGCACTTGCATTCTCCCATCGTTACAAACACTTAATTTAAATCCTGCGTTTAGTCAGGACCAAAGTAAATGCCACAGTAATGGCTAAATCACTATATATCACTGGGCACCCTGCAGTTAGTGGCACACTTGAATTTACTTTGGTATGGGATCGCGTTTCCCGTTGACCCTAAGCATGAGTATATAAACAGGGAGTTTCGCCCTCCTGGGGTGAGCAGCTTTGACTGTAAAAACATGCACTCAGGAGTTGAATGTTCTTATAATTCAAAGGTGTAAAAGGATCTAAAACAACTTGGTTTTGCATTTCAAAGACCCAGTCTGTTTTATTCTCCGTCTGACTCGAGAAAAAACATTAGGCTTAAAGCATTTTCCTCCATTTCTGCCTTTTGATAAAGCCATTCCTGTGAGAACGTGCTAGTTTAGCAGGTATGCAGGTCTTCCTGCACGCCTGGCCGGAATCAATGTCACCTTTCAGAGGGTCTGAACGCAGGGCAGACCAGGGTAAATGATGGCCACAAAGGGCTCTTTCAGCAGGAGAGAGCCTTTCCCCCATGCTGACCTAAATCTCCTCTCTCTCTCTCCCCTCTCCCCTCTGCATCCTAGCAGCTACTCAGACATTCAGCCTTCATCGAGGCTTCACAGAGAGCAGAGACGTGCGCCTAGTCAGGGAGTCAACCCTGCAGGGGGAAAACATGGGCCTCAGGGGTTGGAGGCGAGTCTCCAGAGGCTGTGGGTGCTAGAAAGTAATGAGATTTGATAGCAAGGTGAGACCTTGGGTTGTGTTTCATGAGTTGAAGCACTGATCTAAGCTTGAGATTGTATTTTGTTTCCAGACGGTACACACTTACTGGCATGTAACCTTTCCCAGTTCTCTCGTTTATCTGTTTCCAGGACTCAACGGTTGCTCAATCCGTCTGTCTGATTAAAAAGGGTAGTGAGATATAAATAAAAGACCCTACCCTCCGTACTTTCCTTCCCAGCTTGTCATCAGTCTTGCAACCCTCATCTGTACAACTTTCATAAGGTTACATGTACATGTTTACACTCGGCCCCTAAAGTAAACTGAACTACACTTGCCCTGGTGTACATCATCACACCACACCCCAAACACTCCAGAGCAGGTCCCTGCAGCAGAGCACTACTCCAGGCCAGACCTGCCTGAGTGTTTCTACATGTGCCGTGTTCAGTGGAGAACAGCTTGTGAACTGTATAAGATGAAGTGATATAGTGATTACACAATGGAAGGCTGTCTGCAGTGTTGATTGATCACCTCCAGACTTTGCTTTGTTTCTGCCAGAAGAGTCAGCAGAGATGACAGAATTTCTGTATTCTGAGTATGCAGAAAAATGTCTTTTAAGGACTTTTGCGTGCTTTAATGCAGTAATGGAAAAACAATTATTATATTTTTTTTTAATAGAGGCTTTTATTATTTTTTTGACAATAACTTAAACAACTTTATTTTTTGTTTCAAAATCCATTCACACACATCTCTCAGGAAAAAAAAAAAAAGTATTGCAGAAATGATTTCAGGAAAGCAAATGGTTGTTAACAATTTTCAATGAAGAAGGAAGACAAACCTTTCAAGTCAAGCAGAACATTGAACTTCATTCAAACAGAATTCATATTGAATTCTGCTGTCTTGTTTTTTCTGGTGTGCAAAATTCCGGAACAAGATTTCTTTTTCGCTGGGCACGTATCAAACTTTAATTTAATTGAAATCACAAATAGAATCTGAGCTGTGTCGGGGTAGAAAACCTACCACCTGTCACTGCAGAAACATTAATTGCTGCATCAGCACCAGTCGTCATTTTCCAAGTAAATGACAAACTTTTACAGTATAAATGCGTTCAGTGACATTTTACCTGAAATACAAATAAGCTGCATTTCCACCCAGAGTACCCAGAACTTTTAGTCCCAGGAGCTACTTTTTAGAGGAACTACAAGGTTCATTCAGCCCGTTATTGTCTGACCCACGAAGATTTGGCAAAACTAGTGAGCTCACATAAGAAAAAGTTACAGCTGTTTTCACACGTCATCTTAGCGTGCAACAACTGTCATCGTCATCGGTCCATCTGTCGAATGATTTCTTGCGAAACTCTATGTTGATGTGCCAAAGCCCAATGTACAAATACTAAACTGGTTTGCATATGAGGATTTTTTTAATCAGAAATATTCAGCACTGCATGCCCCATCCCAAAATGTATGTACTTTTGGAAAGTGAGACCCCTTAGTAGGGGATTTTTGGGGGGTAAAATAATGTCCTTGGAGCTAAATCGACAGCCCGGTCCCTGTGGTAGAAACACACTGAGTTACACCAAAGGTCCATAGTCCCTGGAAATACGGCTATGGATACACAACAGCCATCTGAACTGCTAGCAAAGCTGCCAGTGCGTATTTATAATGGTTACTAGGGTTGGGCGATGTCTGCCGAATTGGCATATGACAATTTCTACACTGAAACATCCTGATGGACGATGACATCGTTTTTCATGGATCTGCAGTAGCGTGTCCCCTCAGTGTTGTCATAAGGCAGCAGTCGGGTATTAGCTCACCACTGTAGCCGCCGCTGTTTCCCACCGTTGCTCTGACATGAATCTCCAATTGTCTCACCCTGCAGAGTAAGGGTAAGAATAATCTCCCATTACAACCGACATACATCCCTGTGCCAGGTTTAAAAGAGTCCTCATCTCCGCATCACATGTCCTTAACTGAGCTTTGTTCCACCTTATATGCATAAAACAACATTGGCCGACTAGCCAAGGAAGCTTAGCTAAGAAAACTATGTGTCTTGGGTTCACCTAATTGAGCTGGTTTCATAAGAAAACAATAAATGAGACAAGGAGAAGTAATGTTAGTGCACTGAGCAGTAACATACTTCTTGTCATTTCCTCTCCCCACATATCACAAACAACGGTAGCTCTGAGGGGACATGCCTCTGAGTTGTGCTCTCTGGTGAGGAGCCTTTTAAATCACAATGGTCGGAGATTATTAGACGATGGCATCGTCCATCGGCCCAACCCTAACGGTTACCACGACAGTGTTGAATCAGTATTGTAAAAATCATGACAAGCTACAGTACCAACAATTCCTGATTTTGAATGTAAAATAAACGGTTTTAATGGAAATAGGAGTGTGACACGATTGTGTACCCTGTCTAGCATTTGCTTCTTTCTAATTTGCATACCTACACTGTGAATTACTTTTGCCACTTTCCTTTGCACTCTACGCTCTGTTTGACAGAGATTCACTCATTTATTCTTTTAAAGCAGTTGCTTTTGAAGTAGAATTGCATCGCCACAGCATCTGGGGCATAACGCGACAAAAGACAAAACAAAACAAACGTGACAGAAAAAAGCAAAGCAACATCAAAAGACTAATTTACAGTATAATCAGTATGTTCAAGGGTCAATGAAGGAGACTGCAATGTAGCGGGTGCCATTGGTGGTGGGCAGGCCTTCGTGAAGGTGAGTAAGTCGTCCTGGGTGCATGAAGCTCCAGCCTTTCCTTGGTGAGCTTATGGAACAGTTGTACCGATGGAAACGGCAACCTCCGCCCTAATGAGGGTAAAGAAAGGAACAAATGGTTGAGATTTTTAAAAATTTGAATAAAATACTTGTGGAATAAGGGTTCAGTCAGAGTTTCCACTTTAACGTCATCATGACTCAGCTCTTTTGATTCAAACCCCTTACCTGAAAGTCTCTGTCTTTGTTATTGAGGGCGATGTTGATGGTGAAGGTGGAGGAGTCATGATGGGGCCTCAGGTACGCTTGTCTCTCAGGCGTGTATTTTACCACAAAGTTCATTACAGCATAACCCTGTGATGAAAGTACAGAAAGACATCAAGTTAGCTGACAGTCGGTACATCTTTGAGTGTATCATCCGATGGAAAATCTCTCAGGCTCACATTTCACCAAAAAAATGTCTCATGCTGTTCATGTGACAACAGGCCCTATGAACGTTTTCTTGAGTTTTAGTTTCTGGGCAAATAGAGGTAGCTCTCTTTCATTTCTCCATTCGGTCACGCTTACCTTGGTGTAGTAGCCAGAGAAAACTTTTAGCGTGACAGGCGATATGAACTCTCTGATGAAGTGTAGCCACTCTTTGTCGAAGCCGATTTGCTTCATATGAATGTCGTCCGTCGGCACTGTCTCATAGCCCCCGGAGATCCTCTTGTCCTGAGGGGAAAAAAAGGAGAGAAAATAAAGCATACTGCAGGGTGATTAACGACGGAACAAATGACCCAACATCCTTGTGTGACCACAGTGTTTAGTGATGATGATGATGATGTGTCTTCATGTACATGTGTGTGTGAGTGTGTCTTTAAAACCGCAGGCTGTACTGTTCTCTGCTTGTGCGAGGCTTAATGACGCATCCAGCTCCAGCCTTTTCCCGAACGCAGTTAGTCAAAGTATCCATGCATATTGAGTCTTCCAGGCAAACTTTTCATCATGTAAATTACCAATTTCAAACTACATAAAACAGGCCACATGAATTAGACGCCATAAACCTAAAACACAACATCATAACCATTTATTTGGTTATATTTAAACGACGGACCTGGAGAGGTTGGTAATAAAATTAAACGTGTGTGCAGAACTCCCATCATTGTGTGTGAGTGTGAGATTGTCCGTGTCCTAACAAATATGAAAATAAAGAAATCAACCTTTGTGGGGGGTCACATGTTAGCCAGACGGAGGTAGAAGTAAGTGAACTATTCCTCAAATGGATGTTAAAGGTACTTGAAAGTAATAGCTCTTCAAAGACAACAAAGACTGTTACAATAAAGTTTACGAGGGATTACTCTTACACCCATGTGTTTCAGTGAGTGTAAGTGTTTAATTAATTGCACACAAAAAAAACCCAACATGTCTACAATTAGACATTGAAGGCTTCATCTTTTATGATAATTATCTGACTCTGGCAAATTAGAAGTTGTGAAAGTTCTTGTTTTATGGATACTGAATAAATTACAGCAAATGGCTTCTTCCGAAGGTTAGAAAATGAGCCCTCATGTCTCCAACTGTGCTGACTGTGCGCAACCCTTGCTGGAAATGATGCCAACTTAATGTCACAAACTTTTGGGGGTCTTATTTAGTGCAAAAATAATTGGTCTATTGAGAGAGAGAAAAGGCAACAGTAAGAAGAAGTAACTTTGAGGTAATTTGTCAAAAGAAAATGCCAAAAACAGCTATATTTTTGCACACCTGTAGATTGACAGATGCGTAGAAGAAGACCATGAGTCGACAAAACCTTGGTGTGGTTGCTTTTCCGTATCATGACTGTGCTTTTCGAAGCTGTATATAAAATATTTTTTATAAATATAAAGGATCGTAATCGTAAGCCAGTGGTCCAGTAATGGGGTAATATATGGTACTTGCTATATATGATACTTGTGTGTTCTGCTTTTGTTACACAGAACTTGCTAGGTCTGTTTACCAGAAGTTCTTAAGAAATATTACTGACTGCAAATGTAGAGGATAGTGTGTGAGAGTCTTTTGTTTTCAAATGAAAAAAGGCAAGAAATAAAAGATGATTAGTAGTTATCTTCTGTCAATTTTAACAAAATCCATTTGGATATTTAGCCATGCTAGCAGCGTTAGCAAATGTTAGCATGCTTACACCTAAAATTAACAATGTTAACTGGGTAAACATTACACCTGCTAAACGACATGTTTGCAGTCTACGCCCATCGAATCACACACTACAGATAAGATCATCGTCCCAGTGGGAACAATGCACCACCTCTTGTGATTTTTGGGGGGAAGGCAACAAAGTGGAATTCAGCATGGTGCAACAACTTGCTGTAGCAGCATGATGTATTCAGAAAAAAAACAAAAGCAGGAGATAAAATGAGTCTGGATGGGCAGCTTTTGAACAGCGTGTTGTGAACATGTGAGCATGGCTGTAAACTCTTAACAGTCTTGTTTAACTGTACAGACAAAATAAGCTGCTGGAAAAGGAAATATTTGCGATCAATATTTTGCCATTATTTTTGGTATTTTAAAGATAAAACTCATTTGACTAATTAATTTTTATTCAAATGATAATAACAGATTCCCCAAAAAATGTGGATGCTGTGTCAAACTTAACAAAAGCCAAATGTGAGAATTTGCTAATCCTGTGAAACACATGATTGTATAAACAGCTCTGGGTTCAGTGAAACGGCACTGACCTCGTGCCTGCCTCCAGACCAGGATCCGTAGTGCTCCATCTCCCCGACTATTTCATCACAAGCCTTCTCTGAGAATACCGGGAACCAGAACACATCTGGACAAGGCTGCAATGCAAACACACGATCAGACAGGCTTCTCTGAACAGACTTGAGTCACACCGTCACCTTGAGCTGTAATGTAATATCCAGTAAAGTTGAAAACAGATGTCGGGTTTTCTTGGCAGTATTATGTCATTCTCTTTCACTGTCTCGAACACACACTGAAATACAGACCTCCTCCATGTGGTTCTCAGTGAAAATACGAGTGTAGTTTGGGTGGATGTACTTCTCCCTCCAGTCCTGCGAAGAGAAAGAATTTCAGATTAGTGGCCATTTTTTTGGGACTATTTGCTGACCTGCATACCTCACTGAGCTAATCCCCCACACAGCGGGTCCCAGCGTGCCAGATCTAGCAGTAAATCACAAAGCCTTATCAGTCAGGAGTCTTATCACACTGAAGTCATTATTTCAAAATCGTCTCGCACCTGCAATCCTTCCATTATGGCTAATAACCTTTACAGGTGGCTGCTGTTTATCTCAGCCATTCAGAAAAAAATGCATTTTTTTCTGTGGGATAATGAAGAATAATGAGAGATTGTAATGACTTACCACAGGGTTTTCAAATATCTGCCACAAGTCATTGTTATAATGAGAAATGTTATAATTGGCTGTGGAAATGAGCCTCCCAAAGTCGTGCCGGTTTGTTATGTACATGAAGACTCCCTGCAGCAAACGGGAAAAAGTTCAGTCAGTTTCACAAAAGTTGGAGTTGAAATCTCTGTACTATCTCAAAGAAACAATTCCTAGCAGATCCATATCTACACAACCATAGCACATGCACATTTACAGTACATACTGTGGGTTATAATTATGACAACTGTTTATGACTCAAACACTCATCAATGCTTAGCACTGGCATAAAAAACTGACAAACCGTTCCTTGTGGCAAACTACTTCGAAGCTTCATTTGCACAAAAATGAAAAACAAAAAGTGTGATTCAAGTGTGTTTTAACACACTGTAATCAGTTATGTTCAACTTGGATAGAGACAAGATACCATATAAATAATCTCAGATTATTTATGGGTGGTGGGCGGCAGGATGTTGGTTGGTTGGGAACAGGACAGGGTGGGGCAGTGAGGTGAGAAGGCTGGGAGAACAGGAACAGAAGGGGCAGCTCGGGATAAAGCAAATCCAGGAATGATATTCCCTCTACAGTGAAGCATGGGGAGGGTGTGTGTAGGGGTGGACTTGGACTCACTATCAGACTAGGCTTTGTGGAGGACAAGAGATGATGAATTACGGGTGGTTTGGCAATTTCCTGGTGTAGGTTTCCAAATTGCAAATGTACAAAATCGTCTTATGAAAGCTGTGATTTAGACCAGGTGGTTTACATGAGAGAGAAATATTGTTGGAGCCTAGTCTGAGATCAGTCAGTGTGTTTAGAGGGAGCAGCTGGGTTACGTGTGTGTTCTGTAGGGTTTCAGCTGTTTGGGGGTAAAGCATCAGGACAGGGGACTTGCATGTGAACTGACTCTCAAACCGTCTTTCTCCTCCTTGATCTCCTCTTGGAAGGCATTTTTTTTTTTAAAAACAGGACAAAAAACAGGTTTTTTTCTCTCAAGCTTAGACAAAAAAAAAAAAAAAAACTGCCTCTGAACCTAAACTCAAGCAAAATGGTCAACATCAATTTCCAAAGAGCTGCCAGACATCCTGATGTCTTACATGAGGATATAGGCAGCAACATAAACAGCAACTCAGTATTAAAATAGTGTTGATAATACTACATTCCAACGGAGAAACATGCTATTTAAGTGTTTTACTTTTTTACTTTGACTAAATACCTACACATTTACAGAATTCAACTCAGCAATTAAAATAAATCCTCAGTCAAATCAGGTTCAAGTCTTTTGCATGTGATTTAGTGTCTGCTGAGCAACAGCTTCGGATGGCTTTTGAGTGCTAACTCATTGGAAATGGATGTTTCAGAAAGCAGAATAATCAAAACAAATGGAAACCTTTGGGGGCCTGAGCATATGGAATGATTCCGGAGAAGGGGAGTCTTTTTCTCTGTGACTCGTCTAAAATAAAGGAGAAGCATCACGTAAATAGGATAACATGTAATGTTGTTTCAGAATCAGAGACAGGTTGACAGGTGAAATATATATATATATGTCACAAACATAGCAAATCAGGAGGAGAGGAAATGCACCTGCTTGAAAAAGGAGCAAGATTCCCTCTGAAGCTGATGTTTTTTGTGGGTTAATGGCATGCCGGGGAAAAGTCAGAGAAATCCAAAAGTAGGCCATGTTTGGATCAAGCATGCTTGTTGTTTAGTTCAGAGCACAGGTGACGTGTGGGCAACATAAAACACAGCTGGTTTACGAGTGGAAGGAGAAACACATAGCACACAAAACAACTTTTGTCAGCTAGCCAGGCACTGCAACTGGTTGCACTATCTATGGTCATACGTCAACGAGAAAAGGAGCAATTGAAGGATGATGGGATATAAGTGGAGCAGAAATCCCTAAAGCACCATAGAGCAACCACAAACAGAGGAGGCTCATGCCTTGATGACAGACGAACACATTTCAAACTGCTTATACTTGCCAGTCTTTGGTTTCCGTTGAGCTGTTGACTTATGTCAGGGTTAAAATTGACTGTATTTTTAAACTAGTACTACTGGACCTTTACAGAATTGTGTGGTATGAATATCCCTCAAAGTTGCTATGGCCTAACTCAGACATGTTTTCATAAATTCTTCACAGAATAGACTCGAGATGTGCCAATCAACTTTTTTCAATTCGAAGTTGGAATTCTGATACCTGAATTTGGATATATGCCAAAACTGATGCCTTTGTGTTTCAGGACTAAAATTGACTATGTGTTTAAAATGACATACTGTATACACATATTTTCTATTACATACAATAAGATTCAGAAAAACATCAGACTACAGTTTCTGGATCGTAATGGGAATGTCGTTGATATTGGCAACTGATAGACATTGGAATCGGTCCGATCCAAATTACAGACTGCAAGAATATCTTCACGCCAAGTCACACACTTAGACAGGAATCCCTACAGATGGAGGTTAAGTGTTCTTACCATTTCTCTGGAATTTCTACAGAAAGCCATGTCTGGGTCTAGTTTCTCCAGAACAAAGTAGTTCCTCTCTTTCAGCTCATTCCTCAAGACACTGCCCTTGACAAGGTATACAGATGCCATGTAAGGAATGTTCCACACACCCCTAGAAACAACAAGACACGAACAAGAGAAAGGAGCAGGATTTAACAGGTGCGGTGCATGTTTAAAAAACATGCATTTTCAGATAATTATGGATCATTATTATTATTACCAATTAAATGTACAGAAAGCTGTAAAAGCTAAGTAGATAATGAATAAAAAACTCTCAAAACCTTGAGCCTAACCCCTAAAGAAAAAACTTGCAGAGGATGTCTAGGGCTACCAAGGACAACCTTTAGATCTGGGAAAAGTCATTTATTTATTTTTTTTTATTTTTATTTGTGATGCCAATGATAATGGATTGGATTTGTATGGCGCTTTTCAAGACACCCAAAGCACCTGACAGGGTTCCAGGTTCCATTCATTCACACACAGGTGGTGTTAAACTACGATAGTAGTAGTAGGCATGGCTGCCATTCAGCGCCTACGGTTCCACCACCTCAAACATACAGCAGTCATACACAATCACACGAGGCAAGGTGGGTGAAGTGTCTTGCCCAAGGACACCACAACCATGACACAAGTGGCAAGGACGGGGACCGAACATTGGCCAACACGCTCTACCACCTGAGCCACGGTCGTCCCAAAATGCTCTCTACTTTATTTTTACATTCATTCGGCTATGATGATGCCAAATTGAGCAAAGAGGCAGCATGTCAAATACAATAAAGGACGTTATTGGCTCGGCCAAGGAGTTCATGTTTTCACCCTTGTCCGTTTGATGGTTGGTTGGTTTGTCAACAGGAGTACATTAGAACTACTAAACTGATTTCCATGAAACTTGGATGGAGGATGGGCCTTAATCCAGAACAGACCCAATACTTTTTGATGTGGATCCAGATAAAAGACAGAATCTAAAAATGTTTTCTCACTTTCTTGAACATTGAAAAATAGACTTTTCGTCTTGATTGAATTAAAGGGTTAGAGATTCGTAGATTTTTTTGCATTTCTTCCTGAAATTTGGCCCCGGGTTTCCCTCCCAGTTTGTTATGGACAAATCCACTTGCACTGCTGTATTTGTATTGGAGGTCTATGCTATCTCCAGATCCCAAACCTCTGCCCGCACACCATGACCTATCAATAGGTTGCTAGTAGAACAACAAGGACTGGGGTGGTTTAATGTTTACTTCTTTGCGCCATCTGGTCGCCATCTTAACTTATTTTTAAACGCATAAAAAGTGTGCCCCTCAGAGAGAGGAAGTGAATTTGACCACAGCTGTGCTCACGCCTCAGGCTTTGATGCTCAGCACTAATCACTGCTCAGGTTGATTATGGCTTTAATGACTGTTCATATATGTATTCTAGGATGTATGTTATAATAAAGGCATTGATGTGTCTTGTTGTTTATGGCTCAACATGGATGAGAACTGTTCCAGAACAACAGTTAAAGATTTATGTTGGTCGTGGACACGCTGAGGAATCCAACTCGGGCAATGCGAACCATAAAAATGCAAAGCCGTCGTTGCGTGCATCCTTGTTGCGCTATGTGACTTACACACGTTTTCTCTGCACGATGTCGACATAATCTTCAGAGCGAGCATAATAACCATCCAGGCTCAAGGCTCCCCAGAAGTTGGACCACAGCTTGCTATGACGAGTGACAAGGGGTCCAATTATTTTTCTGTAAGGAAGCAAGAGGCAGAATGGAGAGATGGTAATCCAGAAGTCAGAGCAGATAAAACTCAGCAACATATCACAGACGGCCAACCATCTAATGTACTCGGCCTTTAAGTGGTGAAACCAGCGTGCTACATCAAGGAGATCAACCTCTCCGTGGTGAGATATGATCACTGCCAAGTCATTAAAAGATCGTGGAAGTGCACAAAGCAGACCAGACACATGGACAACACACACTGGACTGGATTCACTCAAATATGACATCTTGCTGCAGCAGTTTGTTTTTTTAAACCCTGACTCTGGTCTGTTTCTTGGAATTTGCATGAATTACAGTAACACAGGATTTTTCCATTGCTGGTCTTTTCATCTTAAAAAACCCAAACCAAAATGAAAGGGATTTTTTTTGTTCTATGATATGAAATAAACTAAACAGACTTGGAATAATTAAACCCATGAATCACAGTGTTGGTTGATATGGATGCACTACAGTACTGTATACCAATGCTGAAGTTTCTTGGTTAAGACAAATTGACATTTTCCTCCCACAACTTCAATGCCAGCAGAGAGTTCTCATGCTGTCTTTAAATATCCTCGAAAGAGCTTTTGCTTTGCATGCCGCCAACAGGTCACAATGCAATGCCACTGGCACAATGACATGTAGTTTATAAGATGGCTTCTTCTCATTCATGAGCTGCAGAAGGGAGAAGGGTTTGCATGTTTGTTTTTTAGTATAATGCAAAGTGGCATTTCGGGGTTAGTGCAACAGGCTCTTTCAGTGTTTCCATGTGGCCAGGCAAAAACAGGAAGCCAGAATGGCTTATTTTTAACTTTCATTCACCCGGCTGTAATGTTCCTGTGGGTTTGCCACTTGAGGGATAAATTCAATGGTTGAACGATCACAACAGCTACCAGTCAGGGAGGCTTGTCGAATGGGTTCCAGCGTGGCTTTTTTTCCAGTCACTATATGATTACCTGTTCTGCTCAATGAGGAGCTTCAGTGTCTGTCTGTTGGTGAGCATCACATCTGAGTCCATGCTGAAGTAGTAGCCACATGTGGCATCCTTACGGCAGAGATCCCTGATGAAACAAAGACACAAGTAGAGAAAGTAGTGCTTATTCAATCTGAACCAGATTACAGCCACTGAAATACTTGGTAGTAATCACAGAGTCAGACTTCCACTGATTCTCTTTAAGCTTCCAGTGGATAATGTGATAATGTTTTGGGAAGATTAGAGACTACTAATAAACCGTAGACTTCTTCATTATAGGGCTTTCCTGACCAGTGATTTTAGGCATGCTGGGCATTTGATAGGCTCCCTGTGATGAGGCCTCACACATTGAATCATCACACCGACAACAGGCTATCACTTATTTACAGGATTGGAAGAAAACCGGGAGAAATACTGCACCCGTTTAAATCCCAAGTAGTATTTCAAACGCACAATTCGGTATTCTCTCACCAAGATGGGAAGCGTTATCAAACATCTGGAAAGATAACTGCTGAGCTGGTACATTACATTCCGTACATATCCATAAAGCATACATGTTTTACTATTTGAAATGAACACCCAGAGGCCAAGAAGGAACGCATTTCTAATTGCCATTCACGTACACTGATGCGTGTTCCATTGTTAACAGGACTGTGTACTCTGGTCAGCTGCTTAGCTACAGATAATACTATGCAGCAGGAAAATGTGACTGCTCTTCACAGAATCTTCTTTGTCAGCAAAACATCTTTTCCATCATTGTGCTGTTAATATCCATTTGTGTCTTTCGAAATATTACATCCGATCTGTCAGTGCACAAACTCAGATACTCTAATATGATAACACATACTCAGAGTTCGTATTCATTCGTGATGCTGCACACACTGATTAACGTGTGTCTGCGTCATTATTTCCCAAAAAATCTCCAATTCTGCCTGTCCAGATGTAAAAACGAAAGAAGGAGTTTTCCAAAAGCTCCTTTTTCGGCAATCTTAAAATGACGATTTCTTTTTTTTTTTTTTTTTTTTAGAAATCCCTGCGTTTGCGTGGACAGGAGGTTTAAAATTGTGCATTTGGCAATGACTAATGAATCGGGGCCAAACACACCATGTGGCTTCATCAATTTTCTCCTTCAAACCACAGAATTTGCAGAGATGATAGATTTCGGGAAATGGTCCACATACATGCCCATGTTTCTGGCTTCTCCTTGGCTCAAATTTTCTTCTGGTCCCACAACTTTGAAACTGCCGAACACATTCCGGTTCTCTTCCCAGAACTTCTGGATGTGCTTCTCGTGGTAAACCTCCTGAGCAGGGAACCAATTTTAATAGATTAGAGGCCACGTATTAGGAGCCATGCATGTTGGAGATCTGCTGCAGCTGCATACACTCACATTGTTGTGGATAAAAAGGTTGAGTTTATCCTTGGGGTAATCAAGGGTCAGCAGCCGCTGGAAGAATTCAGGAAGAAATGGAGTTGGCTGCTCAATGAATACTCCAACCAGCACATTTGGATACTCCTGTTTGGATTAGAGGGGAGACAAATTAGTTATATTTCAAACAAAACAGCTTAGTTGTGGAACAATGTTTATAATAAATCACATTGCTTGACAGTGCTTGCTAGACATACGCAAAGTTGCTACGAACTGTTCCACATCGCTTACTGAACTTAATCAAACAATGCAATACCTGTTATTTTCTCTGCTGTGTTCTGTCGCATTGTTGAAAAATATAATGTCAACTGTGCAAAGAATGACTGGTCATCTCTTGGTTCTACAGACCGGTTAATATAAATGATCTACAGTCCTAAATGGGTACAGGTATTCTTACGTCTGACCTGAGATTGCCACGTTTAACTCTTTTCAGAGGAAAGCCCGTGTCCAAAATTGTTGCTCAGCCAGTTGTGACAAACAAGACATGAAGAGAAAAAGAGCAAGAGACACAGAAAAGAGAAGAGGAAACATTTTCCCATGACACTCCAGCTCCAGCCCACACAGCTCTGTCTGGAATCCTGATCCTCTTGACCAGTTCACAGCAGAGGTCTGGGCCGGGGAAGAAAGGGGATCGGCACAGAACCGTCTAATTTGCAAGATCCGCAATGACTGTGTTTCAGGCACTAGAAGGGGAACTTGTGCATTTTGCCAAATTGAGCTTAAATTGATGTGGACATACAGTGGACCGGGAGTCAAAAGAATGGAATGGCAAAACGGGCTGTAAAGTATAAAGAATTTATTAAAGCAGAAAGAAGCAACACCTTTGATTTGAATACAAGCAACAAAACTAGCAGCAAAAGTGGTCTGGCTCGCTCAGTAAAGGGCTTTGGTAGTGCAACACTAACAGTGTCTTTGCAAAGCCTTAGCTCATATCCAAAGTACACAAAGAGCCAAGCTAGTCTGCCAGTGACCTGGGTTTACCACAATATGACCAGTGTTTCCACATGACCCGATCTTCCAGAAGTCTCTATCCCAAACACATAGAGTGGCACAGTGGAATGACATCTTTGCTAACTTGCCTATTATTGAGAGGCAGTGTTTTTCTGCATTCATGGTGGAAGGTCACTGAGAGCAACTTTTACAAAGATGCCTTTCATGTAGCTGGGTTTGTACTGAATCAGTGCCAGTTAAAGCAGTGAGGCACATTTACTTACGGAGCCTGCAGGATTACGGTAAATCTTGAGAGTTCATGTGTTAGTACATTTTATGATAGGCATTGTTCTGTATGTGTGGTGTGAAGACCCTGAAGGTAATTACACATTTTGTTGCCCTTTTGAACAGGTTTGTACCAAACTAAATTGTAATTTGTAAAAACATAGGCAGCGTATCACCAGAGTAACCGGTTACTGCTGCTCTTTGGTAGCTTATCATAGCTGTAGCTAGTTACTGTTAGCTAATTAACTCATGGCTCATTTAGCCATGGAGCCAAAGGAGTCACCATGGGTGACGAAACTCAGCTTAACTTGATTTGTCAGCCTGAGAGTGAACGCAGCCTCAGAGAGCCAACAAGGTCAGTTTGAAGACAGGGGCTACAGTATGGAGGTGATTTACAGCATATCAGCACTATGAATTGGGGGATAATAAGACATGGCAGGAGAGGACACAAGAGGCGTGCTGTGGAAGAGAGAGATACAGAGAGACAGAAGAGAGAGATAGAGAGAGTTGGAGATAAGCAGAGTTTATTTTGTTAATTAAATTAAAAGCTAGGTTACATCTCACAGCTGAAACTACAGGGGCTATTGCTGGTTAAAATGCTAACTTCAGAAGATCTCCGCAGCAAGGTACATAGACCACTTTGACATAACATCAACACTGTTGTTTCTTCACACCCTGTTGACAATGTTTGTTCAGTTTTTGGAATGTTTAAAACTAAAATTGCTTCTTTAAAGCAAGGTTATAGAACTAACTAACCGGGATCTTGTCCATACACCAGATCTTCACCACTATGCCCGAGAGAGAGAGGTAAAGTTAAGGTTGTCGATAGACATAACCACACAGCCAGAGACATTTCCTAGTGCCTGCCATTCCTGCTGCCTATACGTCCCCAGCCTTGGCTGAACAAATTTTCAGCATAACCACCATAGCTTACTATTGTGGATAAAACCCATACTGAGAAGCCCACTAAAAGGCAAGCCGGTTGACAGTGACACCCCTTTAAATGAGCCCTTCTGAAAACCCCAGAAGCCATATCCTGCACCACAGCAGTGCACTGCTTCCTTTTCCCTCCGAGTGTTTCCCTGGTGCTCTTTTAAAAGTGTCCAAAAGGACCAACGGGCACATAGCCTATTATTTCTGGAAAGGGAATGTGTGCAGCACCACAAGTTTTGCTTATCTGTTGAAATTGGGCAAATTTGGGCTCCGGTCCTGCTGTCTAGACAGAAACTGATGGATGGTTCATGCTGCAAGACCAGCTGATGTTTCATCCTTTCCGTTGTCCACAGGGAGGTGGCTTCATACAGAATTTCCACAGTTGCCCTTTAAGGAATGGACTAAATCAGACAGCAAATAGAGGGAAAAGGTCTTAATTTAAAACACTTACTTTTAGCTGAGACAAGTCAACAATGTCGTCATCACAGAGGCTACAGCCATTTTCATAGGTCCAAGCATTGGGGACATAGTTGGCCAAGTAGTTCAAGTACATCTGTAAAGGAAAGAGTTCAGAGCAGGGGTATAGTGAATTAGTATCAACATAAGCAAAATATCCAAATCTTTTGTGCGATTCGGTGAAACCCCCTCTCGTTATAATGATGCGTTAAGAATATCCTATCTTGGGGTATGACAGCAGGTATTGATCCAATGATTTATTGTAAGGAGAATTTTGGATAAGACAAGATAGAATTACCATGTTGAATCACTTGTCAGGCTTAAGACCACAGAGCTTTATTTGTCTCCTCTTGAGAAAGTTAAACTGACAGTAATGATTCCTTTTGTAAGTTCCCTTTAAAAGAATAATTATGGCTGCTGTGTATTTAGTGTGTATGAAAAGTTCCAATTTATGGGGAAAACAGCAGTTTCAGTGCGCTACTGCTCACAAGTCTCTTATCGCAGACATTAACATTGTGATGTATTTGTACACACTGAACTCGATGGCTGGAAAGTAAAAATAAACTAATAGTCAGAGCTAGGCGGAAAACCACTGCCGCGGCAAGAATTCTGTGATCTACCATTAAGAGCTTCACCTCCAGATGTTGAGGCCTCTGGGAAGAATGACTCAACATTTTGGTGGATTTGGTTCATTACCAGGGGAGCCCAGAGACAGGCGGCCGGTGGTAGGGCAAGAATGGTAAAGCGATGGGGCAAGGAAAAAGAAATTCCACAAAGAGATGATGGTATCGTACGGGCATCCTGCTTTTGAGCAGAGTGGTACCCGAAAAAGAAAATAGGGCACACATGGAAACAAGAATTATAGTCTCGTTTCGGCCATGCTTCTACTGTCCATGGAACAATGAGCTGGCTCTTATAGGTCACTGACAAGTATCACAGGAGAAATATTTCCTGAACATGTGGGGAATTTATGCACTTCAATCTTGTAATTCATGCTACGTTGATAAAAATCTGAAAGGTGCAGACCAACAGAAACGCATCTGCAAATGGGAAAGAAGAGTTCAGAGTGCGAGTTCAGCTTGAAGCTAATGTCTGAGATGAGAATGATTAACTTAAAAGTATGTATGCTGTGCCATAAGTACACAGATGTGTTCGTTGCTCCTGGGGAGCTTCATTTCTCACTCACTTTGGTGTTTCCGTTGCCGTGGACAACCACTGGCAGAGAGTCGTACACTGTGTTTCTAACTCTTACTCGGCCCGTTCCAAACTTGAGAAGCACTTCATCTGCCAGAAACAGGAACAAGAGATGTTTCAGGCCAGGTTATGAAAATTGACTGAACACACGGTCAAGAGCTGTAAAGGTTTATAACATGCAGTGTGATTGCTAACCCTACAAGTGCGATCTTGTGTTGGAGCGAAACGGTACAGGGGTTTAAGCTGCTGCAGCAAGTTATTCAATGCCCTTTTTTCGCTTACAAGTGCCAGAATAAAAGTGGGGTTTTAAATATATAATTTTAGCATATTTAAAAAGAATAATATACATATAAGCAGGAAACTGAACCAGTTTCTGTAATTTCTCACCAACGGCCCCATTCAGGTTCTGGAAAATCTGGCACTTGTGGTCCAAAGTCATGTTGAGAGATTCCTGAAACACATGAAAACACAGAGTATCTTAGCCATCTAAAATATGTTTTCTAGGATACGTTTTCAATCGAATGTTGGCGTTCACACAGGATACTCACTCGCTTTAAAGGATCCAAGTATATTTTGGTGTAGAAGAGCTGGTCGTCGTCGTTGTCGTGGAGGTTCCATTGTGAAACAACTCTGTTTATGTATGGGGCGTAGCCGATTATACCTACAAGTAAACATATATACAGCTGTAAAGTATAGGTTTGAGAGACGTTTACAAGGTCATATATACAACTGGCAGACTGTTGGTGACAATTATATTGTATCTGCTGGCTTCTCGGCCCATAGACTTCACTCTAGCAAGCTTGAATGCCTTACGCAAAGTGTGATTTTTGGCAGTAATCCTAAGCACACAAGAAATGGGCAGGGAGTTTCCCTTCCCACAGTCTTCAGATAGAAAGCAATTCAATAATGGGCAGCGAAAAGCTCTAGTCTATATGTTATTGCTGCCTCGCAACTCACTGACCTTCTGGAACAGTGCGTGCTACTATTTCACACTCTCTCTTAAATGTACATTCTCATGGCAAATCTCTTCGCCAGTTTTCCCCTGTCTCCTCTTCTTTCTTCTCATGCTCAAGGACACTGACCACAGGAACAGATTGCAGGGTTTGGCTGTGTTTCTGGTCTGCATCGTTTTGCATCCCATCATTTAAAAAAAGACCGAGACATTGTAAACAAGTCGATGGATAGACATGACATAATCGTAATTGCTGCATAGGTTCAAAAGAAATCATGGCATTTTACGCAAATAGGTAGTTTATCCTCAAAATGAGGGCTTTAAAATCGACAGATCCCAGAAAGGGCTGTGAAGTGCATGCCTTTTTGTTTTGAGGCTCTGGGAAAAATGTCCAGTTTTATACTGCTGTGCTGAAAGTATGTGATATTCTGATTGCATAGTTGCAAGAAAATGAATGCATGGAACTTGGAACAACAGAACATGGAAACGTAATAAAACTGTTTTATTTACAGGCAGTGCACCTTTTTAACGGGATAAATCGACATGGTAACTTGGCTGCACACCTAACCTGCTCCGGAGCAGGTTATGTTCAGGATAACAGATCAACACATGAGAGCGCCTTTTGAATTCTCTGGACAGTACAATCATTCATAGAGGGTTACGGCTCTCATCTTTTTCCTGTTGGCTGCCAGCAATGTCAAAGCCATTTCATTGTGCTTTCCTGTGTTGATACTCTCTGACAACAGAGACAGTCTGACACTGATGCCCTGAAGATATGAACGCTTTGAATTATGCTTTTATTTTTATAAATACCGCGGGAGCCACAGCAGAAACAGTGAATAAAAATACATCAAGCAACTTATTATTTTAATGCAATACATAAATGTAATTATAGTCGGATCTCCTCGTGTCCTAACGATTGGGCAGGGATTATGAATCAATTAATTTACGTATCGACACAGTCAACTGTTCTTCCTGCATTTGGTGGCTTTAACTGTGTTGTTTTTAGCTTGCATTATCTGTTTTAAAGGTGCAATATTTAAGAAATTACGGAATAATAATGCAGAATAAATGCTAATGGCTGCTAACTGTCGCCACCGTGAGTTAGTTAGCTCAGTCAGTCATGCAGCTAGCAGTCTAGACGGAGAGCTCGGTTTGCACCAGGGGAGTGTTGGTGTTTAGACTGCTAACACAGGAGCTTTGGACCAGGACTCGCCGGACCTTCATTATTAGTTTTGTTAATGAGAAGATACAACATATGTACACAGACAGACACAGAGACACACACAAACACAACCCTACTGTATCTCGATTCCATCCTCTTAACACTGTACTCTCTGTGACAACGTAGTGTGTGTCCAGATGCTATAAAACCTTCCCCAATGGTCATTTTGGGCGGTAGCCATTGAAAGACAAACAAAACCTGCAATTTTACACAAACTGTGGCACATTCTGGGGGCCAAGACAAATCCACATGTCATGTCAATGACAATGAATACTAAAAACAGTCTGTGATCAGTCTGAGGAAGCCAGACTCCAATATGGGAGGTCAGACCAGGCTGATGACCACAAGGAAAGTAGTAATTCTATGTCCTGACTGGACACTGACAAATGGCAGGATGCAGCTGGCCCTGCCATGTGGTTTTATGCATGAGAACATTCTGTTTTGTTAAAAAAAATGCCTCCAGATATTCAGTAATTTTCCCCTCACCGAGCATCCCTTGTGTACTGGATGTCACATTATGCCTTGAACATCTTGATTTTAAAACATTTAAACTTGCTGGATGATCACCGGACAGATTGAAAATGGACAAAGTCTGCAGTTAACATTCACATGAATGGGCTTTTGTCACCTCCTGTCCACTTGGACAGGAAATACCTCGAGGAGCCAGATTACGGGAAAAATATACTTTCAATTTACCGAAAGAGATACTAATAAAAGTCCTGCTGTTTTTTTTTATCTTAAAACTAACACCAGTCTGTTGTCTTTCCTTGAAGTCATTCCTTAAACCAATAACACTGAGAACTGCTGCACAGCCCCTGAATTCCAACTAGGTCTGGAAGTTTTCAGAGTTTGACAGATGATGGTGGAATGTAAACTAGAGCCGACCGATATATCCGTCTGCAGATACTATCGCATGATGTCAGCGTATATGTTTATATGTATGACATATATATATATATATATGCGTATATGTAGACAATTGGGATAATTACTAAATGTCAACCATTTAGTGCTCTAATGTCATTTTAGACTATATTATATAGTTTACTATATAGTTAATTGTTCAACTGTAAAAACATCCTGCTTCCATTACAGAAGTGTTCTATAATCACATTTTCGGGGTTCATTGCAAAAAAATGTGTGTGTATATTGATCCAATTCTTTTTTCCTCCGCATATTGGTATTGACATCAGCCCTAAAAATCAAGCTTTGATGTAAAACATTGTGCACCCATACATGTAATGAGTTTACAACCAGGGTTACTTTAACACACGTCCACCCGAACATGAAAATACTATGGACATGTCATACATGAAATGGTTCTCATTCAAACAAGTTTGTGGATTAACAACCATTAACATTAACAACCTTTAGCTAAAAATAGAGTTAAAAGTAGCAGGGTCAAACATGGAGGCAGAGAAAACGGGTCCAAACATTTCAGCATTTCAATCATATTTTGAATTTTGTAACCCACCTCCAGAGTTGAGGTAGCGTTTGCCGCTGCGGATTGAGGGGTACTTGTCAGCCAGCCGCTTATCTGGCCAAATCAGTCCCTCTGCAGCAAAAAGCACTTTGTGATTGGCTTGCTGGAACTTCCTGAGAATCTCCTCTGGTCCCCCAGCGAAGATAAGATCGTAGCTGAAAGGGAGGAGTGAAGATGAAATACAACAGATCATTCTCATTGCCAGTTCCCCTTTAGGGAACGTCTCACAGTTTTCTTAACCGAGTAGGTTTTTATCTCACATCTGACACACAACCTCGGCTTATACTTGCTTGAGATAGATAGAAATCTAAATGTAAACAGAGGGCATTCTTCATGATTGGGCATTTGTACAGACAAGCATTTCTGGAGTGTTGTGTGAGGTATTTGCTAAAGGGGTCCTGCGCTGATGCATGCAGGGATGAGAGAGTTCTGTGACAGACTGGGGATGAAGTGCCTAACCCTTTATATTGGCTGGTGGTGAGCGGTGACTTGTTTAAAAGCATGCTATTATTCAAAGGGCAGATATTTTAGGACGTGGAAACTCCAGATATTTCTGGTGATTTTACCTCGAAGGTGTGAAGTCAAAACGGTGAAAAGAGCCGATTCATTTTCACAGAGCCACTGACTATAAAACACCCTCCTCTATATGTGACTTTGATTCTGGACCGATCCGAAATAACCTGCTCTATAAAAACACTGGTTTATGTAAGGTGGCAGGATTTTTAGACAACCTGAACCACCGCAGTCACACATGTAACGAGGGGAAGTGAAGTCTAACCTGTGTAAGGAAGCCTGCATGCTCTACAGTATCCACATCTGGCCGACACATGTTCATACAAGTACTGTCCTTTGTTAAGTCATCAATCATAGTTATTGCTGCAGTATAAAATGGCCTGCAGTCCATGGCAAAACATTCATGACAATGTTTAAAAGTTTGCTCCATCCAAATAAATCTAAGCCTGACCTGGCCTGGGAACGAACCGTTTTTTCTCTTTGAGGGTGTTGCTTATTTTATCATCAAAGATATCTAATTAGCTGTCACTGTGGCGATATACAAATGGCTTTGCTTCAATAACAGAGCTTAAAAGTGCAATCTATAATGGGACTGTGACATTTGCTTTTGACTTGCTTTTAGAACACACTAAAATACTGTGTGAGATCGTTAACGGTTTCGACTCTTGGTGCTCAGAACTAAGGATGGGCAAAACATCTATCACACTATTGTCGTAGATTTTGGATATCTTTATATCTTGATATGGCATAAGCTTTCTTGGGTTTAAAGGCTCCATTAAATTAAAAAGATATAATTTTCTGAGCTTATCCGACTGCTCCGAAAGATATATTGTGCGTATCGCCTGAAAATATTATTTGAAGGCACTATTTAGAATCAGTCACTCATCAGACAGCTAGTCAGACGTAATCTGTTACCATCGATACCAGACCACCGTTCTTGCAAGACCTAGCAAGATCAACATTACCCTGAATAGTACTTGAATGGATTTAAGTAGAGATAGCGACCACAATCACTCTAACATAAAGTCTACTTTTGTATTAAGGAAGGCAAACTGTAACCTGAACTGTACATTGACTGTTGTTAGACACCTTCAATGTTAAACTTATCCCACTATCTCTACCTCAACCACACGCACACACACTACACACTGCCCTGTTTCTTAACTGAGCCACGCTCAGTCTTTCACTTTACTTGAGAAACTGGCTCACGTTACTGGAGACAACGACTGTGCTGGCTTCTCAGACTCCCTTCTCGATGCGCCAAGCGTGGTTGACGAAATATGAGATTTATGTGTATGACTGGTACTATAGTCATGAGTCATTGTTCCATTTTAGCAAGAGCTTTGTTTAAGCACAAAAATTAAGTTATATGGTAACAAAAAAAAACAGTTTGGCTAATCACTGCAAAAGGAGTCTTAATGAAATATTATAAAAAAGGCCATTAAAAAAAAAAAAAAAAAAAGGCCATAATACACTGGTGTCTGGCTTTTACTAAGAAAGTCATCTGCACCCGAGTTGCCAGGGAATTCAAGCATGTAGTTTTTATATAGTGTGACTTAAACCCTAGTCACACCCACCAAACAGGAACAAACCTATCCGAAAATATGTAAATGAAACATACCTCATGAATTTAAAAGTTTAAAATAACTACCACCTTTTTTAATTTCATGCTGGCATTACAGAGGCATGGTCTCTGGAAATGATGTAACCCCTCCTAACAGGTTACATTTCCCATAGCAGCCCAGAAGTCGTTACTATACACATGACAAATTTCTGCCAATTCAAATATGCATAGATCGACTGATGTGTAGCCAACTCACACAAAGTGCTCCGGCTGTGAACTGCAATTGTGGTCTCCATTTAAGGTGTATGGCTTTTAAGATTGCATGCAATCATTTTCTTTTCAACTGGGGGAATTCAGCCCACGCTCAAAACCGTCACAACACCCATGAATGAATTTCAATGTCACCTAGACTTCAGTCAGTGAATGACATACATGACAAAACTGTGACTGCATAAGAAGCAGACAGTGTCGAAAATCGCCACGGTGGTCCAGTATTTGAAAATCTCAGCATCATCTGTGAAATGCAGATGCTGGTTTCTCACACTACACTGTAAAGAAAAGAAGAAAAAAAATATTCCAATAACCTGTTTCAAGGGTGTGACAAGTTTGCACAGCAATTATAGCTAACATTATTCATGTGACAAGATACGGTAAGTATCATCATCTTCAGCTCTATTTAAGGAAATATGGCCTGCAAAGCTGTTATTATTCTAAACCACACACATTATCTCAGGAAAACTTTCCATTGGCTTTGAAAACTCATAATTCAGCTACCTGCAAGTGAAAATTACGCCCCTCATATATTTGCCTGTGCTCTATAATAATGCCTTTACATGAATGAGTAGAGGGCGGTTAAGTGCTACATAAATGCTCTGAAACGGCTCTCACCGAGGAAGCATCACTTTGAAAGCAATTATTACGGTCTGTGATTGTGAAAATGAGTTTAATTTTTAATTCATAGATCTACACAGCAATAAAGGGCGTTTTGCATCCCTTTCTTGTCATGGAAATGTTTTATATTTAGAAGCCAAGCTAAATCAGAAGAAAGCTCAATAAAACGGCGCCTCTAAATCAAAAGAGTATCAGTTTATGGTTTTTCGTCTTGATTATACTTGCCGGCTACAAACATATGGAAGCACTTGTTTTTTCGAGTAATAAGTCTGCTGGCGATATCTTTTATTTTCCTCTTTCATGGGTGGAGGCAGGAGCAGCACTCGCTCACTCACTTCTACCACTCAATCACACACACAATATATGTCTGGATTATTAAGAGAAGCGAGACAACAAAGGAAAGTTTGCATTGTTTTGCGGTTACCATGAAAATGGTCCGATAATAATGTCATGGAAAACGTAATGAAACTAGTATCTTACCTATCCACTGAAAGGACAACAAGGTCCTCCTGGTCAGCCAGAGCCTCCATGGCCTCCTTCAGTAGTCTGACTTTTTGCCCTCCACCAATAGACCGACCCACATCGCCACCCTTCCACGCTTCTCCCATTCCCAACACCTGAGACAGAGCACACAGAGGACAAGTTGTAGAGCCAGACAAGAACTGGCTTGTCACCAAATTTCACCAGACGCAGCAGTTTAAAAAAATGATCCTTCCACTCTCATTTTTATGTCACTCATTTTGTGTAATGTCTTCATTCCTTAGTTAGGAATTCTGCCAATGGGTGGAAAGTTCTCACTTGTCTTACAATATGCAAGAGATCCCGAAGAATGTTTCATGAAATAGGGCAGAGTAAGATGGGTCCAAGAAAATTCTCCTGCGTGTAAGCGCAGCCAGAATACCACATAATCTCGCTGAGAATAGAAAAAAAGCACACAGCTGACGATTGAGATGTAGATATGGTTGTGAGCCTTAAGGGAGCCTCATAACTGAAAATCCACATAGACCAGATTGGCTGCACTGTGAGTTCCCTGTTATTCTTTGACAACTTATGTAGTTTCACTAGGGTTAGCAGTAAAGGACTGGATCCACGTCAAGCTTGAACAGTATAACCAAGCAAAGAATAACAAAAATTAACTAATTAAGAAAGATCGTTCACAAGAATCATCTTAGAAAGCTAGCAATGTAGCTTCTGTCTGTAAGTGCTCAGCAGGCAGAGGACCTGGCAAATGCTTGAGGTGCACTTACTTTGAGCCTAGACTAAAAAATAACCCTATATTTTCTTTTACTGCTGGCTTCAACCACAGAGGGGAATTCTGGACCCACATTTAGAAGTATCCCTTTAAGATGGATGTTTTCACAGCTTGCTACACTTCATTGTTTCCTGTAACAGGCCTAATCAATCAAGTGTGTGCTTAAGACATTTGGCTCGGCGTGCGTGTGTGTGTTTGTGTGTGTAGCACCATTAGCTGGGACAAACTGCACATTTTTTTTAAAATTATTCTAAAAATGAGAAGACAGTCGTACCTTCACAGTGTAGTTGAAATAGCTTGCAGACTTCATGAAGCGGCGGAAGCCATCTGTTTCCTCGGTTGCCACAGTTAGGACAAGCAATTTTTCTGAAAAACAAAGAAAAACAAATTTACACAACTTAACTTATGTGACTTATAAAGTCGTCAAGTATTTTGTTGGCTACCAAATTATAGGATTGTGGGGAAGATACTCTTGTAGCTTAAAATTGCAAAGTTTCCAGTTGTAAATTTCAAGCTGTATGTTACATTTTTTATTGTTTCCATTGAAGGACATCCACAGAAATATGTATGCTATTTGATGTTCATATATAAGCGTTGAGATTCCCACTTGGGTGAAGTTTCATGTAAACCTCAAACCTAAGTCAACAAACTGGTAACAATTTGGGTTAGCAGTCTAAACCTACATCTTAACTTAGCAACATCTACTGTACTTTTGATTCGATTTAAAAACAGAAATATATTTTTACATGTGGACTCAATAATTTCTTTCTTCTTTCGGTTTGAACATCTCCCACAAACCTCCAGGACATTTCCAGTGGCTGTGAGTGCTGACGTTTGAGGTTTAAGGAAGGGTTAAACCAGATACAAATTAGCACCATAGCCTCATGAGAAGCTAGAGAGAGGCAGACTAAACCCACAAAGACAGTTTTCACTTGTTCTATTATGTTTTGTAAAACCAACGGGGGGTGGCTGTGATTAGAAAGAATGCAATCTGTGATGTTGAGGCGAGGAAGGAAGTAACCCTGATCTCTATATCTGGTTCGTCAAACTCTATTACTGCATGAAGGGTCGCCGTTTATTCATTTCCAGCTTCCAAAGGATCATTTCAAAATGTGCAAAATGTTGTTCTGTGCCAGTCGGGAGACAGGCCAACAAAAAGTTAATGACACTTTAATATGGTTTTGTAAGACCACTTGAATACTAATCCTGCTTTTCATGTTTGGAGGGCCAGTCTGCCTTCTTTTTAATATACAGCACTATGTTCTGCTAAACCCCTGTAAATTATTTATTGGGCATTGGCAAGTAGGACTGGAAGTGTGGAAGAGAACATATGAAGTGCACTCTGCCCAGAATTGTTAGCTAAGGAGCTCTGGAATACGAAGATTAACACATCTTTATTGCTTAATTTTGTGTAGCAATTTTCCATTTGCCTGGATTTAATTATTTGTGCTGTTGACAAATCTCACCATGCACATTCACATTAAAGCTGGTAAAGTGAAATGTAGTGATGTCATCCTTCACCTGGCCCCATCTAAGTGGTCTAGCAAACCCATTTTTGTTTGTTTGTTTGCCATTAAAGGCCAAATGTGTGATAGCAACGGAAACAACAAAAATAGGTAATTGACTCATTTTACCATTGCCAGGAGACAAGTTTGCTTTCCTGTTGTTGTTTTTCTTGGTTCAACATTATTTCTCTTATTTCTCTTCCCTGTTGAGAGTTGTACGTTTGCAGTACTGATCAGGGAGCTAGCAAAGCTCGTTTAGTAATACGGAAGACACTGACAATGTAAATATATATACACCAATCAGCCACAACTTTGAAACCCCTGACAGGTAAAAACGTCATTGATCATGTTGTTACAATGCATTGATCTGCTGGGAAACTTTGGGTTCTGTCACTCGTGTTGATGCCACTTGACGCAAACCACCCATCCAAACACCGCTACAGACCACATACATCTCCTCATGGCAACTGAACTCGTCAATGGCCACACTGCAATAACTACTCAGGAATGGCTTAAAGAATGACAAAGCGCTCAAGGCATCAACCTGGCCTCCAAATTCCCCAGATCCCAATCCAATTGAACATCCATCAGACGTACCGTAACAAGTCTAATCCACGGAGGGCCTACCTCGTAACCCACAGGACTCAAAGGATCCACTGCCAATGCCCTGGTGCCAAACACTACAGGATGACCTCTGAGGGCCTGTGTCCATGCCTCAATGGGTCAGAGCCAAATCCGATCAGCGTTGGGGCCTCCATGAATCAGAATTCTTCCAGTGCATCCTACGGATGCTCGATTGGATTGGGATCTGGGGAATTTGGAGGCCAGTTCCACGACTTGAGCTCTTTCGTTCCTTGGACCGTTCCTGGGCAGTTTACAGTGTGGCAGGGCGTATTGTCCAGCCATTGGGGAGTGCCATTGCCACGAGGGGGTGTACTTGGTCTGCAACAGTCTTTGAGTGGGTGGTGCATGTGAAGTGGCTTCCACATGAATGCCGGGACCTGAAGGTTTCCCAGCAGAAAATTTGATTGTAACGAGATGATCAGTGAGATGTCCACCGATCAGCAAAGCAATAAAACCACTGACAGGTGATTCACCTGTCAGTGGTTTTATTGCTTTGCTGATCGGTGGACATCTCCTAAATCTTTTACTTCAGTCTCTCTTACGAAATCAGTGCCGAGTGAACGATGTTTGAGCACTGCTTGAACAGAGACAGATGGAAAAGTATTAAATAGCATGCATCCTTAACTTCAGTCATCATCATTACATCATGTCTAACATGGGGAGAAACATGTCCACCTGGGTGTTGTGTTTCCATTGGAGCTGGTGGAATGCTGATTGGATCCATTCACATTAAAGCCAAAACCCAGACGATAATGGGTTTTTGTCCACTTTGAAAGGGGTATATACAAAACCTGAGATCATATAAAAGCCTAGGTATGATTCTGAATCATTATGTGACTGCAAAATCAAAATTACCTGCCCCCGCTCATCCTATAAAGCACATTTACAAGCAGCCTTCTTGCAGCTCTTTTCCATCCATTTCCTGTCACTGTGACTTAGCCATTCTCTCATCCCCGTCTCGCCTTTGGCCCTGTCATCGCTCTAATAGCCATTCCAGTGCTCCTCTGACACAGAGGCTCTGTTACAGCATTGGAAATAATTCCCTGTCTGCCTCTAACCTGACAGCATCAGATGAAATATAGCAAAGAACTGAGCAGATTCAGAACAAAGTGAGTTTTAACAGAGGGAAGGAGATGCCTGTTACGAGCCACAGGTGTGTCCCTGTTCTTTTCTTGACTTGGG
>OMLP01002966.1:11701-24726 GCA_900302685.1 Spondyliosoma cantharus | reverse complement strand
AAATGGGTGGAGGGACTTCCACTCTGATTTTGAGTGATTTATGAAGTGCCGCCGAGCGCTTACAGTGCTGTGGTTTTTACAGTGTTTTGCCGGAGGAATATCAAAGTCTCTGAAGGTGTGAGAGCAAACCACAGTGGGCAGAACTGTCTCGCACTTGTAACGGAGTGCTTTATATCACTGCTTTCACTCCAGCTGAAGCCATCTCTGTGTCATAAAAGCAGAGGAGATAAAACTTCGGGAGATCAAAGATTCACAAATGAGAGGAAAAAAACATGCATCCAGAACTCACACTCTGACAAGTCTGTTGTGTACGAAGCAGTTTTTAATTTATGCACAGTAACACAAGCAAACATGTAAAAAGAGTTAGTTGCAACTGAGCCGTTGAATAACCTAATATTTGGTTATACACTCTGAAACAGAAATATCTCAACTTGATGAATGGATTTCATCTTATAGTAATATGAGTAGCACTCCAGCCGGGGGTTCAGGAGAACAACCTTTTTGCTACAGCTCCGTCTGTACATTAAATGCCGTTAACATCCTGCTCTCACAAATACATACTGAACTCAGAAGCCAAAAGGAAGAGCGAACACTATCAAAATTCAAAAACATTATTGTTATTATTTTTTTTTTACAAAAAATATAAAAAGTACGGTGACAAAGACTCAATGCGGGCTGATGAGAAATCTCCCAATTTTCAGAATGCACATAAACTTTCTTTTTCAAAAGGAAATGTTTTTATTCTTTAAACACTTGATACATTGAATAAATGTATTTAGAAAACTACAGACATAGGCTTCAAACTTAACTTCCTGTACAAAACATATTTACCTTTAAAAGCAAATGAAAAAAAAAACTTGAAGTTCAATCACTGCGAACTGCTAAAGCCTGTAACAGGAAGAAAAAACAAAGAAATGGACAAACTTGACCACAGACTTCAAATATCTACATCCTGATTCAAGGACTTGGGGTGGGGGTGGATTGATATTGATCCGTCTGGAGGTTGCTGCAGCAGTAAATATTAAAAAGCCACCAGGCATCACCACAGTCTTCGCTTTTATGACTTCCAACACCAGCCTTGAACCAAAGACCAGCGAAAAAACGCTCGAGTCCCCCAAACCCTGGAATGCGACCAACCATGCAAAATGAAAACAGAGAAAACACGTCAGATGAAGTCATGCAAAGCGGTTTTGTGGTTATTTCCCATCATTACAAATACAGGTCTTCTTTTTTTTTCTTTTTTTTAGAGGCGTCACAGGAAAGTTAAAAGGGATCACATTATTCCCACAGTTTCATTGAGTTCTTAATTTTTCCCCTTTTCTTTGTCCACGTCGGGAAATCCAGTTGTCCATTTCTCAGCGAGAGTCAAAAAATATGAGCTTTCCGAGCGTACCCCAAGGCACCTGAGAGAATGTGGGCGATTTTCCCTCTGTTGGCAACACTGTGTGTCTGTTTTTACATTACATACCAGCTGCCATAGAGTCTCAGAGTGGGACTATCCCACGCATGGTGTCACGAATCTCAATACAAAGCACACAGAAAAGAATACAGTCAAAAAAATGGATGAAAGGGTTGGCGTCCTCTCTATGGTATGGAGTCTGAACCGCCGAATCGAGGGTTAATAGTCATCGTAGGTGTTGAGGTCGGTGAAGTATGCGTTGGTATATGTCTTCCCGGCAAGCTGTGGGTTGAAGTACTTATTTCTTTCCTCCAGGATCAGGTTGTTTTTGTTGAACGCCTGGGGGATGAACAAAAAAAAAAAGAAGAATAGATGGAGAGGAGAAAAAGGAGACGAGTCAGTACGGACTTGTTTGCGACACATTGCATCAAGTGATTATTCAGCCCAGATGGCGAGGTAAAAAGCAAATCCATCTAGCCCAAAACACCAACAAAAAAGGGGGAGCAACACAAATCAATGGGGAGGCCGCTCAGTGAATGAAACATACATTTCACAGAGCAAGGTCAAAGCATTTGCAAACAGGGCTGGAAAAATGATAAGCCACCACAGGGCTAAACTTTTTCAATGCGTGTCCGTATGTCCACCTCTGTCATCCCTAATACCCAGCATCAGCAGGTTTTATGGCCCTCGGATTGTTGGCCCTCTAGGACAATCTCGACCATAAAAATCGATCAAAGGGGGGCCTCTTCTCCGTTAAACAATAAGGAAGAGCCATGAGGGCGTCTTCTCTGTGCCTGCGTGACACGGTAAACATGGAATGAGCTTCTGATGTGGTGCTCAATACAACATCAGCAATTTGCCAAATGGATGTGTTCATATCCAGTCTGTCGTAGTCTGAGAGCGTGTGCCGGGAGTCCCTTGGGGCAGTGTAATTGAACACTTGATGATGCTGCATTTGCGGCTGAGGGATGTTTCAGACTGACACTGATAGGGAACGAGCGTGCCGGACAAAAAACTCATATATTTTGCCTCTTTCCCATTATGTGATTTGCACACAGAGGGATTGTAATCAACACTCCCGCAGCCCCGGAGATGGTTATGTGTCTCCGCAGGTGGCTCCATGGCTGCTTTTAAACAGCTGTGCCGCGGTGCTTGTTAGCATTATCTACTTTGTCTCCTCGCCTTAAGCCTGCTTAATTGGCTGGAGAATGATTACATTTGAGTTTTTTGGTGCAGTAAACAAAATTTGCCTAAACTATGAAGTGGCATTAGTGATCGAGAGGGAACAGAGGAGCATAATGAAACAGCATCACAATGAAGTCGTTGTCCGCAACCCATCAAATCAAAACAATTAAGTAAAAAATAGAGGACAAAAACAAGACAAACATGGAGAAAAAGAACATGCAAATGGAGGCACTTGTTGAAAGAGAAAAACAAAAAAAAAGCAGGGATACACTGCCTTCTCACAAGCCGGGCGGGAGAAGTGGGGTGGGGGTGGGGTCGTGATGGAGGGATGAAGGGGGGTCTGAGCAGTGAAAGAGAAACTAGAGTCTGTACTCCAACCTGCCACACACAGGAAGTGCCACAGGAAGTGGAAGGGCGGGGCACGGTGGGGAAGAGGAAGTAGTAGTGGTTGGGGTGAAAGAGCTGTTGGGGGGTCAAGAGGCGGGACGTTGTAGAGGTCAGTGGTTAGTAGAAAATCTCCAGGCCGCGCATGGACACCCCCATGTTAGCAGAGAGAGGCTGGTGCATGGCGGGGTCATCCAAGGGCAAGAGTACCGACACATCTGGCTGCAGGGAGGAGAGGAATGGGCAAGAGTCATCCTCAAAGAAAACCCTAAAGCCACGCTCTGTCTCAAGCCTGGAAATATGATCAGCTGCACATGAAACTACAGATCAATGGTCACGTCAGTCTGATGGAAATACACCAGTTGGCCAAGACACTAGCATCTACGACACATTGTGACTAGGATCATCAGGATTTGAGCCGGAAAAAACTCTAAAGCATGGCATCAGGTGTGCATCAGTCCTGCCTATAAACGCTCAAAGGAGGCATATTACGGTTCTGCACACTTAATGGTTTAAAATTCAGTGCAGCATCCAAACAGTTTAGGCTCAGCGAGTGGCGGTCGGAGGCAGACTGTGCTTTAGAAAAAAAATTAGACACTGTTCATTCGTCATGCAGCTCCTTTTGTATTTTCACATCGACTGTCTATATTCATATCCAGCGCTATTTGCAACAGAACTAACTGAATTATGCTCTATGCTCCTGACTCTAATTGCATGACAGATGAACGCTCCTCACACCTTTATTCCGCAATGAAATTACATTCGGGGATGTTTGCTCTGAGCCAGAGGATCTGTTCTCTCTGCACCACAAAACACTTTCAATATCCGTGAAGCAGTTTTGCAAACAGAGATCCATGTATTCACTAAGTTTATAATATGTATCTGACACTGAAGGGTTTCTCTGAGAGAATTGAGGATATCAAACAAACATAAGATGATTTATCAATATAGTACAGTAAAATAAATACCGAACTGATCTTCAGAGTAAAACTTGGAACATCACTAACAGTGTCAAAGTCTTGGCCTTGGATTCCTCTACATTTTGAAGGGATATATACAGGGCTGCAGCTCACAGCTGCACTAACTCAAAGTGTTGAGTTAGCGCATCATTAATTAACGAGCCTATGTTAGCTTGTGGGATAATAGGTTAGGTTAAAAAACATACCAATGTTACAATGAGCGCCTTCACAGTAAGAAAACTGTTAGTCTGCTTTAACAGTCTGCAGCTTAACAGGGTTATGTTTCATATTTGTTTGTGTCGAACTTGAGCTGGTTTCTATCTTCTTTCCACGGATCATCCGCTGGTCAGGATGGCAACATTTTGCCTGGGTAACGTAGCTTTAGTGTCACGATTTTGGTTCGGAATCATGTAAAGTGCCATGAAGTGCATATATTCAAGACTGAAAACAAGTCGGAGAAACAAACAACATGTGAAGCTAGTGTTAGCTTGACAAGCTAGCTACACTACTAACAGCTAACAGGCTAATATCTGAAAAAGAAGTAATTTCTTGTCTGTTGGAATTCAAGGACTGAAGGATTGTTTCAAAAGTAACTACACATTTAAAATTCCTAATCTCTCACTTTTATGATTATTATTAAGAACTGCATATCTGCATTGTGAGAACAGAACGCTTGACAGGCATAGTAGCAGTAAGTTGGCAATTAAATCAAGCTAAGCTTCCCTCTAACAATGATTCACGCCATGTAGCGCTGCACAAATCCAGTAGCTGCTTATCGACAGGAAGACCATTTGTTGCCAGAGCGTTTAAGTGGCCTGCTGGTGCCAGACTATCTTACAAATGTAGTTCCTAAGAATATTTTGAGGCTAATTCTATTAGTGGTATAATCTCATGATACCAGATTCATTGCTTCTGAAGCTCCTTTGTGGGGCTAAACAAATGCACAGTGTGTTAAAGTGGTTGAAACACCCTTTAACACAGAGCACTGGGAATCCTTGAAAAAAGCCCAGCTGGAGCTTGAAGTAGCTGTGGACAAGCATTAATCACCAGCTCAGTCTGGCATTAAAAGGCCTGATGTATGAGCAGATAAGAGGCTGTTTGAGTAGCTGGATCTCTGTCACCGACTCTGCCACATCCGACCGTCTGCAATTGAGGATGCGGTAATGACACAAAGAAACCTGTCTAAGCAGGGAAAAAGTGCAGATGCTGAGCGCCTTCGCTGATTACCTACCCACGCACCGACAAGCACTGTAATTGCATTAGTATGTTATGAGAAAGCAGTGTATGACCACTGACACAGAACAAAGTCACACACTGAGACACACAGCAGAGGAGCACACGGAGAGAGGACGTACGCACAACTGCCTATCTGTTACACGACTGGAGAGCGTCAGTGCACGACAGGAGGTGGCGTGACAGTGAGAGTCATGCAGTAAAGAAGTGTGCTTAATCACCACTGACACTGGAGGAAGAAGGGCACTGACTCAAAGTGTGACATCCATAGATTAAGTCAAACAGTAAGGACATGTTACAAAGTGCTGCTCTACGCGTCCTGTCGAGCGTGACCCCCAGTGAACCCCCCGGCATAAACCTGCCCACAGACCTTGATGGCTTCCACCGAGTCGTACTTGTCCAGCTTGTTGATGTGGTTGGTGATGCTGGTGTTGAGCGGGGCGGCCGAGATGGGGTGGATGACGGTGGCGTCGTGCGACTGCTGCTGGTAGCGCTGGCAGTACGAGTACACCAGCAGGGTGACCAGGCAGCCGAGAATGGAGCTGCTGAGCCCCACGGCGATCATGTGGAAGAGGTTGAAGTCTGGAAGAAGAAAAGGGAAGAGGTAATTCTCTGTCAGTTCGCACGCGTGGAAGTGGTAATTGAAGCTGCAATTCATATGGTAATAATGGAGTGCTCTGCAATAAAGAAGACACTCTGGGACTGTTGAAGATTTTTTTTTTTCCCTGATTCTTCAGTATGCTCTATTCTTACTCTGTGCTGTTGGGACCTACTGTTTATCACGGTTGAAAAACGTGTACGTGTTGTGTGACACATACACAGCGCGCCCTGCTTTAATCTGGCATTCACGCGCGACTTTAAACTAGATCTTGTACACATTATCTATAATTACAGTAACAATTCGTCCAGCTGTCTACTTTCTTTTTCCTGCAATAAATGCCACTTTGCATTTGGATCCTTCTGTGTGGCCTCTGACTGTGTCATTGACAGAGACTGTTGTCAGACAAAAGTTTAAAAAACATCAAGAAAAGAAGAAAAAGGGTTAAAAAATGGTATGTACTGTATTTGTAAACACCGCTTTATCATGTATGTAGCCATTAATGAAAGCTGTTAGAACATTTAATTATTCATTGTATTTCTTAAAATCATTCTTCCACAACAAAGGAAGTCAAACACAATAAAAGCTGCTTTGGTATCAGTATTGTTAATGCACAATCCCAGGTGTTTTAAACTGTACCCAACGATCGTATTAAAAGCAAAGATATCATGTAAACGTATTACTTTGGCAAAGGTGAATGTCATCCACACAAAAACTAATTGAGCGAAAGTCTTAAAGTATTTGATAATAAATATACATAAGTAACAGCATGTATATACTGTATATAATGGGTCAGCAGATTAGCAGATCTTATTTTCTGCCTTCTTCTGAATATGGGAATCAGTATTTCATTTTCACCTGATTGCAGAGAAAATACATGAATTTAAAAATGAACTAATTCAGCTCCGATGCAGAATGCAATCAGCGACGTGAAGGCCTTCGCACACCAAGTCATTTTTCTTTGGTCCAAAATAACAGCAGGTATAAAAAGAAGTACAACCCCATGTTGTGCCAATCATGTTAACTTTCGTCCGTCAACATTTCATTCGGAACACTTTTGATTTTCTGTATTTTTTGCACCTGTCATAGTTGTTTAGAGGGTTATTTGGCTACTCAGAGCTACCGTAGTGTGATGAGACAGACTGACCACAGGACAATGATTTGACCATGAGCTTGACCAATATCTGTGGCTCCAGGTGAAACCAGCACTTTTCTGACGGCATCATTTGGATACTAACGATGTAATGCCGTGTGTGTAGTGTGTATCTGCTTGTGTGTGTGTGTGTCATGACATTGTGAAATGCAACTGGAAGCGATCGGGATAATTCCGCTCCTTCATCATCAGAAGGTGAAACTCTTGACTTGTTTTCAGGAGCAGATGGATGCAGTATTTAAATGTTCATTTTTTTCAAAAAGTGAGAGAACTACAAACTCATTTTCACTGCTTGCTTATCAACTCCATTTTGTCTCGCATTGCAAATGTTTCACAATAAATATTAAAAGAAACTAAGTGGAATCGGTGTGCAAGGTCTCTGTGCGTTATTTTTTTATTTTTTTATCGGATGACACATCAAAAAAAAACACATATGGAGAAAACAGACTTGGCGTGCAAAGGCCTTTACCTGTAACTAAAGTTATCAAATAAATATAGTATGTAGCAAGCACAAACCCAACGGAGCATCATGTTTAATGGATAGAGACTGAAGCTTGAATAGTCCGAAAAGTTTGCTATCAGTCTCAAACTATTTTTTGTCAAGAGTGCAGTGTTTATACATGTTAAAAAATGTATAGCACAGAACAATAGTTTGTTATTGCCCTGAGCACTGTCTGTATGCTGCAGCAGTCCCTCTCAGACCTCCTCCTCCAGCAGGCTAAATAATGTTGAGGCAGGCTCGGGGGGCGCAAAAGGTCCCAAAAAGTCTTGCTTGTCCTCAAGTGGTTTATTGCATTCTCATATTTGGGCTGGGCAACTCGGCAGTAAGATGACACTGTTAAAAGTGACTTTACTGATTTGTTCAAACTCCAACTGTAACAGTGGAAACTGCAGTGTTCTGGTCATTCAACGCAGCTGAAGGTTTTCCTTCCTTCTTACAGCTGAGCTACGATTTTACGAGTTTATGCTTCTATTCCGGGGAGGATATTATATTCAGGGCTTGAGAAGTGCTGTGCAGCATGAAAAAAAAAAACTTGACAAATTTCACACAGTCTATCTTTGACTACCTCCAGATATAATCAGATCGTCATTTTTCTTGAACGCATCTTGGGGACGTTTCCAGCTGGATTTATACGCCGTTAAGCAGGATTAGAAAGCTGTCTCATTGCTAAAGATGTTGTACATGTGCAACGCCAGGTGTTATCCTCCCATCTCTCTCCTCCGACACACATACACACATTCTCTCTCTCTCTCACACACACACACACACACACGCTAAAATTTACCTCCACAGCGCCTCTCCTCCTGGCTGGAGCGTGCAATCGAGACTTCTGACAAAGGGAAAGAAAAAAACAGCAAAAGGCAGCAGAATTAGGGCCAGAAAACCAGACGCGCGCACACGTCCCTGTTAGCATGACAAATTGTACCCTTGGAGGTGAGAGTGGAGATGAAAAGCTGTGCTCGATACGAAACAGATCATCGTAAAAAACTCTGCGAGCTAATCACGGCCGTGGCACCTGGAGTGGTTTATGAAAAGTATCAGCTCTCATTAAAGGAAATGAAGTACAAGACGCTGCTAATGAACCTTAATGGACTACCTTTCCCATTAAAGGGGATGGATGATAAGGTATGAAGGCAAATGGGTGATTCTATAAAGCCCTGTGATAAGTTTTCACGACTATTATATACCTGCTAATTAATACGGGATAGGTTACACATTTATGTTTCAATCAAATGTTTGTTCTGTCTAATAATTACCGGCTCTTGAAGTTTGAGAACGCCGTAACTTGTGAAAATATAATGTATATAGCTGCAGTGACACAGTGTGAATAGCACGAGCATCCTTTGTTGCAGGGAGGAGTTTTAATGATCTCTCTGTGTAGTTGGGATCAATGCTCTGGAGTGTCTCACATTACTAGCTGTCAATAGGACTGATGCCTGCCTAAGCAGATATCAATACGAATGGTGTGTGCAGGATATGTGGTTCTATAAGCTGTTTATGTAGGTTTTAGGGGAACTTTCTAAACTTTAATGTTTCAGGAAGTGCTAAACTACGGAAGCCCTAAACGGCCATGCATTCATATATTTTATTTCATCCGTTTTCTCGAGATAACGAAACTTTGTTTTCCAGTGATAACGATATAATTAAGAGTAAGTGTGTGTGTGTGTGTGTGTGAATGAGTCAGTCAGTTAGTGTAAAGACTGTAAATGACCGTTAATGTGATAATTGTTTATAAGAACATCTTGTTTTCATTTAGTTTACTGATATTCTTTGAAGCCAGTTTATTATTTCATTAATTATATCAGACGCTAAATGTGGGACTTTTATTTTGAAAGAGTCTCACTGTGAATCGTGTGTGTGTGCGTGTTGGAAGTGTGCCTGCATGATTTTTGCTGAACGTGATGAAAATGATTTACTTAGCGCCTGGCTGATAAAGGGTACAAGCTCTTACGGTGGTCCAAAGGTGTGTTGGAGTGTACAAGGTTCCTGTAATAAACACCATCAGTTAGAGTCTGACCATCATTCAGCCGGGGATGCTACAACGACACATCAGGCTCACTTAGATTGCGCCGCCGATAAAGCTGAAGCCTTGCTAACCGTCTTCTTAGATTACGCACATTAATGTGTATATTATCTGTAAAAGCAAGGCATACTGCTACTTCAGCCTGTGTCAGACCTTGATCGAAAAGATATGTGACGCTGTGAACGATATGCTCCTGCTCCTCTGACATTGTTACACTGAATGATGTTTCCTGCAATGATTAATATACTACACTATCGTTTTGTTTTCTCGAGATGTCGAATTAATTAACTCGTTATCACGGGAAAACAAAGTTTCGTTATCTTGAGATCTCGAGAAAATGATCCCGTTATCTCGGGAAAACGGAGGAAATTAACTCGTTATCATGGGAAAACGGAGAAATAAAATATATAAATGCATGGCCGTTTAGGGCTTCCGTACTAAACAGCTGTTAGCTTAGCACATTCAACCAATGTGCACAAGACTGAAGTGAGACGGATTGAGAAAGACGTTGGAGTGTCCAGATTGTTATTTTTCAGCCCTCTTCTTCAAGATTTTTTATATATATATATATTAAAAAAAAAATCAGATCAAACAGTTAGATCAAAAAGATGGCTTTTCATGGGCCCCACAGGTCATAAAGATGTGTTTTACAGGCAGAAGATCAATCGCATCTCTGTATCAGGGTGTCGTTCTCATCATCATCAAACAAGCAGCTAATGCCCGTTGTGAAAAAAAGGCACTACGTGGGGATCTTATTAGTTATGGCTGATTGGAGGTCTCTAGTAAAGAGCGCATCAGTCGTCTGCAGGGTTTTTCTTTTATCCTGCAGCATCACAGAAAGGTAACCAACATTGAGCCAGTGGCGGAGTCGGGATGTTTGAGGGGCGGGGGCAAAAGAAAACAAAAAGGGCACCGGCATGCAGAAAGTTGTGATATATTTACAGTCAAGACAGGGCACTCTCACAGTGTTTTTTCAAACATGGGCCATCAGGGGGGACGATCGCCCTGCAACCCCCCAGAGTCCACCAATACAATGAGCCATATGAAGGTGCAATAAAGTGTGGGAGGTTATTTATTTATTTTTTTTCAATTCTTGAGGAGAGGGTCTGACCAAAATGTAAATAAGGTTGTAGATGTTTTAAAATGAATTATAAGATCCAGCCCCATTTCCCTCAGCAATCATTTTTGGCACTGTTCCTTATTTCCTCCAACGTAAGCTGTACTGTTAGCATGTCTAGCTAATTAGCATTCTACTTTACCTACAATTGTAACAAACTCTCACCACCAAGGCCAGGGAGCATATCATTAGCTAACTATCTTAATTTGCGGGGTTACTTTAAAATCAAACCATTCATAATTAGCATCTCTACTCTAACTTATCAGTCATGGAAGCTATCAGAGTTTACACCAGTATTAGCAGCTGCTCTTTATTTCATTTGTGGATGTTTACAATCTGGAAACCTGAGCCAATATTACGTTAGCCAAACACACAACTGTCTTTCTATCTATCTTACATGTCTTCTTATCACACTGATAACAGGCTACGGGCACTAAGTGGCTCTACGCTGCAATAAAAAGAAGCAATTTTTTCATCGTTTAGCATTACTATTACTAACTTTTTGCCTGGGACGTGCAGCTTTATAGCCTCAGGTTTTTAGTGCTATCCTGATGTGAAGACATAAAGTGCATATTTTAAGACCCCTTCACCAGGTTCTCATTTTAAAACGAGTGTGCTTGCAACATTACAAAGTCAAACAGCTCATCAAGCCAACATTAGCTTAATTAGCTCGCAAGCTGCAGCTCTGCGACGGATGTCATTTTGACTACATCTGAAATCAAGGAGTATTTTGTTTTGACATTTTGAGTGGTAAATCTGCAACTATTATCATTGTACGACTGTGGAATGTGCTGTGTGAAAAAGGGACAGCTTGAAATGGTGAAGTTGATCTTATGTTACCAGTTTTCTAAAAATAAAATGTTCACGCAAGTCGTCTACCCTCGATGTCATTAATTAAATTGAGTTGACATTTAAGAAGTTGTTGCCTTGTTAATAAACAACGGTAAAGCTCCCACACACTGTTTCCTTAATGCTGCCATTAGAGTTACATTAAGAAAAAGGTTGCATTATTAAAGGGCAGCGGGTCACATAAACATGGACACCAGACATAGTAAAGGAAGAATTAAAATGCTTATATGACCAGGTACAGAAAACAGCACAGCGATTTCTCTCTTTCCATCCAGAATTTGAAAAGAAAAAAAAGAAAAGTAAAACTGCTGCTGTAAGTGCTTTTTGCATGGCCTGACAAGACTCCTAGGCTCATAATGAAACTAATATAGCAGCAGGGTTGCTGGAATGAGTAGGGAGAACAGCCCTTAAGTGTGGCAACCGGGTTCACGCCCCCGTGTAATCACCTACCGCACTCAGGAGTCCTTCAGCTAGACACTAATCCAAACCATCCCCAAAAGTGCTGCCCTGACGCTGAACCTGACCTCTGACCTGCTAGGAGTTCCTTAGAGGGATCAATAACGTATTTCATTATGGCAGGATTCTTGGAAATGAACTGAATTACCGCTGTGGGCATATGGTGGCAGGTGGCGCAGAATGAGTGTGTGTGCTCAAAGTTGTGTGTTTAGTCATGCAAGAGTGCTGAACACTTTCCTGAAGAGAAGAGGCGACTGTGTCAATGTGTGTGTGTGTGTGTGTGTGTGTGCGTGTGCGTGTGTGTGTCTGTGATCACCTGGTATAAAATTGGAGTCAGGGGAGCACGGTCTGGTCTCGCTGTTGTTTCCCGAGCACTGGTTTCCGGTGGGAAACAGGACGTCGCAGTGACGCACGCGCATCTGGGCCCCGTTGGAGTCGCAGTGGGACCACTCCGACCAGCTGGACCAGCTCTCTAGAAATGGGGATGACAGCACATCTCACGGCCTGTCCAGTGTGTGTCCGTATGTGTGTGTGTGTGTGTTTGAACTGTGTGTGTGTCTGTGCCCTCAGTTGCACATTAGTCATGCATGAGTGCCCTCCGAGAGACTAAAGAAAATAAGCAATGAACCTGTGATGGATTGGTGGCCGAGTCAGAGCCCTAAGCTGCTTATCACTGAGGTGTGAGTGTGTGTCTCTGTGTGTGTGTGTGTACCTGGACAGGCTTGTGTGTTGCACAATGCCTCCTCAGTGTGCAGACCCAGGCAGATGTCCCCTCCGTAAGCCGGCGGGGGGTTGCTGCAGGTTCGCGTCCTCATGTAGTGTCCCCCTCCGCACGTCACGGAGCACTTGGACCATGAAGACCAGCACGACCAGCTGCCGTCCACTAAAAACGGGGATATAAGCGTCATATTTGTTTAAGTTAAAGGAACAGTGCAACCCAAAATTCAAAAATGCGGATTTTCCTCTTATCTGTAGTGCTATTTATCCATCTCAATTGTTTTGGTGTGAGTTGCAGAGTTTTGGAGATATCGAACGTAGAGATGTTTTACTTAGCTTAGTAAGCTAGCCCCTTGCGTAGATGTAGGCTGTCTTCTGCATAGTGAGTGGCGAGTTTTTCAAACGTATTCTGGCCAAGTGGCTTGTACATTCGTTATATTTGAAAGAAGG
>OMLP01002964.1:12937-40782 GCA_900302685.1 Spondyliosoma cantharus | reverse complement strand
GTTTTCTCCAGTGTATTTGATGCCCTCTCACCTCAGTAACAAAGGACTGCCTCCCCTCATAGTCGTACTCCCAGCCGTTCTTGCAGCTGGTTGTGGGGGTTCTGCTCAGGTCCAGTTCCTGTGAGTCACAGGTGAGTCCCGTGCGGTTCCAGTCCACCTCGTACTGCTCGCAGGTGCTCGGCTGCGGGACTCCGGAGCTGTTCACCAGCGGCACCGTCAGCCTGCGGCTGTCCGCCAGGCTCCAGCTGCACTCCCGCCTCCTCTCCACCACCTCCGTGTCCCGGCACCAGTGATCGGGGGTGAAACCCTGGAAGACGATGCCCACGTACACGCCGGCCCAGGGCATGGACACCATGCACAGCAGGGCGAAGATCCGCTTCTGAGAGCGGCCGAACTTCCCGGCTTCCTCCAAGATGTCGTCGAAGGAGGTCATGGTTGCAGAGGTGTTGATTTCTTTTCCCCAACCGGCAAACAAAGTTCAGTGTGTGAGAGCCAGCGAGCTGCTAGTTTGTATGCTGAGCGTCGCTGGAGGCAGAGTGACCGGTGAAAGGCTTGTTCTTTTGGGCTTTAAACGGGACAGGCAGGAGCAAAGGTCCACACAGAGACGTCGGTGCTGTAGGTCTTGTGCAGTGGAGCATTAACACACGTTGTTCATCACTTCTGCACACGTCAGAACAAGTGTGATCCATGACCTTCGGGTACATGTGCACACTGATGGACATGCTGCCAATCAGTTACTGTTTCAATGTTTCTGGAAGTCTGTTAGACATAAAGATGTGAGAATATAAACACTGAAATAACAGCTGACGAATGCAAAAATGAAATCTTAAATCTCAAAGAACTTGAGACTTGAGTTGGATGCATCTTTATCAACTTGGGATCTGTTTGGGCATTTCTGAAATTACTTTTAACTTGACTTGGACCTGTCTCAACTGACTTTAGACTTGACTTTAACGGAGCCCAGACATAACTTGGACATGTCTCAAAGAACTGACCGTTGTAGAACTTGGACCGTTCTACAATTACTTGCAACTTGACTTTGACTTGTAATGGATCAAAGAAATTGAGATTGGACTTGTCTGAAAGAACTCGTGACTTGATGAACTTTGATTTGATTCGTCTTGGACTTGTCTGGGAGGTCTTGAGACATGCCTTGAGAGCATCTCTAGGACTTGGTGCTTGATTTTGACTTTAGATTTGACTTTTGAATTCAACTTCAACTTTGTTTCAAAAGACCCCAGACATGACTCAGGCTCATCTTGCAGAACTTGGGACTTGAAGATGTCTCAAAGTACTCACGACTTGAACTAAGATTTCATCTGACTTAGATTTGTCTGGGAGGACATGAGACCTGACTTGGAATTCTCGAATTACACACAATTTGAATTCTGTTAATGAACATAGTATTTGACTTTGAATTTTCTTTAATGACCTGAGACTTGAGTTGGACGTATCTTGTCTGAATGGATGTAAGCCTAGACCTTGACTAGTTTGGATTACTTGAAATTTGTCAAATATATTCACATCTTTCAAGAAACAACGGGAGATTTAACATATATTTGGTCTGGAATAACAGCTCATCACTGAATAGCCAATCCCTCAGATCCCCCTTCGCCTAGGACCACGAACTACAAAGAGGGATGCGATCCTTTACCGGCTCCCTACCTGCAAAGACCACCAGCCAGCGTGGATTGTGACCTGAAAATGTCCCATCTTGAGGTAATGAAGCAGTCGATGGTGGCGCCACTTCTACCAAAAGGTCCCCAATCTTTCTGAGGACTTTCATGACGGTGGTTTCAGATTCTTCGAAGAAAGTTAGATTCAAGTATCATCCCTCAAGCCCAAATAAAATATCTTGAGATAAGTCAAGTCTTAAGTCATTAGGGCAAGTTCGGGTCAAGTCTGAAGTCATTCAAGACGAGTCCGAGTTAAGCCTCAAGTGATTCTTTAGGTGCTTGTAAGTGAATGAATGACACCAGTGATAAACAGCGGATCTCATTTATTCAAATAATGCAATATTTTTTACATCAATGTTTTTTTTAAATAGGAAAACAGGCAAAGAGCTGAAAAACAAAATTGGACAACATAACTTACACCAACTAAAACATAATAATGATCCCCCTTGTACCGAATCATCACAGCAAATCTTCTTGTGCTTTTTTTTTTATTATTCTCCGAGCTTGTTGGTTCACTCCTGAATCGAACTCTTGATCTCGACCTTTGACGCCAAATTTGGTTTCAACACGAGTGTTGACAAAAAAAAGCACAAGAGTCTCCAGTCATACCTTCACAGGAAAGAGAAGGTTCAGGACGGTACCATGCAGATGAACCACGCAAACTTTGGTGCTAAATACAGCAGAGACAGACGCGATGCAACGCTGGCAAAAAAAAAAAAGACTTCACACACAAAAACAATCTGTGTCTCTGAGGCGAGGAGTGCTACGACGTCTCCTCAGCAGAGGTGAGTTGATTCACAAAGTGCCAAACACAGGTAGATGCTTTCAGTTCAAACATCCTTCTAACAGGGCCAGGAAATAAAGTAATAAAAAAAAAAATGTCCGGAACAACAGCTGAAGTCCACATTCCTGATGAGAGAGGATGTTGTAAAAAGTCCTGACAATAAATCTGGATTCTTGACATTTCATTGGGAACTATTTGTAGCTTCACTGATTTCATTATTCTTTGGAAACTTGCCCCGTGCACTCTGCACCATCACCTCGTTCTCCATGATCTCAAAGGTAGATTTTACTTAAAGCAAAAAACACTCAGATAAGTAACTTAAAGATATGGTTATTCTTCAGAGACCTTTGAAAAATAAAGGACACAGACACACTACATGATAAGTCAGATTTTAGAGCAGGATGTGAACAAACCATCAGTTCTTCTCGACCTTTCCGGAGTCTGACAATTTGGAACTGTTTCTGGAAAGTGACGTCTCAGTTTGTGATCTCAGAGATCATAAAGGAAAACAGCAGCGAGAGGAACAGGATGATGTTTTCTATTTCATTCATTGATTTTTAGGGTACATTTCAAACTCAAGCGTATAAAATATTGATGTTTCCGATGCCAATGCCTGCTCATGATTATTATTTTTTTATCCTTTGTTATTTTTTTTTGTCTGTCATTTTTAGTCAAGTGGCATCTTTACAAAAACCTGTTTAACAAATTTTGTGTACAAAGCTTTAGAAATACCCTGAATGGTGAACCTTCCATAACTGATTGATTGGATATTTTAGCAACAACAGCATGTTTTCTTTTTAAACTTCGGTTTTCTGTGAGTTGAATACTGAGAAAAAACAAACAGGTGAATCTACCTTTATTCCCCCTTTGTACCGTCAACAATGGAATCAATATACAGGAGAAAATAAATACTCAATCCGTGTACGTGCACGATATTTGCGATTGCAAATCAACACGAAATCTTCCAATAAATCAACAAGTGCTCTCCCGTCAAAGTAGTACGGTCACCGAAAGTAAATTTGGAGTGATTTAATCCGTCTGTGGATCGTACACTGTCTTCTTTCAGGTCATTTGGCCACGTGACAACAACACCTGTGACGAGACGCCTTAAAATGTCCCGTTAAAATACTAATACTCAGTATTTATTGCTATAAGGAGAGGGCCGATACCACATTCTGATGATTATTTTCATTATAAATTAATCTACTGATCAATTCTCTGATCAATTTATTAAATGTTAGTCTAGAAAATGTAACAAATAGTGAAAAATGACAAAGGTGATGTTTTCAAACTGAACACCAAACAAAGAAACTAATCATTTGGGTTTTCTCTTAACAATCAATTGAAACAAATTAACTGACAATCTCAGATTAATATTCTGCGGACTGACTCGTGATTTCAGGTCGAGTGAAAGCAGTTTCTAAAACTTGACAGAAGACAATTCGTAACCAAACTACTGTAGTCAACTTCCTACAATTCTTCAGCCACCTGCAGAAAGATATTGCTCTGTTTGCTTAACTTGGAAACGAGGACCTTTCAGTTGACTTATCAAATGCAAAATCTGCCGTGAGAAGCAGTTAGAAGCTTCATAAGAAGCTGTGTAGTGGACTTTTTTTTTTAGATCACTATTAAAGGTCAACAATGAACTTCAGTACCCAATTGGTCGACTAGATTAACAGATTGTACAGCTTTGTGTTTTGGACTCATGTTCGGATGCCACCTTGGAAAACTTTTCAACATTTTCTGTCGTTTCTTGATTAATCTGACAGACATTAATCTATAATGAAAATAATTGTTGCCTTAGAAAACACTCTTAACTGTTATGCACACCATAGAGGATAAATTATGGCAAATAGTACTGAGGTCCACCATGTTTAGTTTAAGTTGCAGTTCCTCTAAACAAGAAAAATTAAACGTCAACAAAAATTCAGCTACTTCTGAGTTTGTAATTTCCCTCATCTGTGTCCTAATTCAGCAAAAAAAAAAAAGAAAAAAAAAGAAACACCAACATCACATTAAAAGAGCCTGATAGTGGGACGGCATCCAAATACTCTTATACTTATACTCCAAATACTCTAGTAGGAACACTGCAGTCAATTTGATGTCATTTTAGAAAGAGCGCAAACAAATTTTACCAAAACACCTCCCTCCTGTATCTGACATTGACTGGCACATTTTATGAAAACACAAGTTTCATTATCAAGCGGAACATATGTTAAACGCGAGTCATCTGCTTGCGTTCTTGACTCGTCAACGCTTCTCTTCCTTTTTCTGTCCGACATGCTTTTGGCTAAAACAGGCTGATTTCGGCACTACAAAATCATGGCTTTAACCAGTTTAAAATCTCACCTTCGATGCAGCAACATCAACAATCACAGACCTTTTAATGTAAGAGAGCGTGCAAGCGGAAATTTCCCAACTTCCATACATTAGCGCCAGTGTTGGCTGTAGAAATATGGCTTTGGCGGTAGGGGGGACTTCAAAAAACCAACACAAGCTTAACTAACATCGCCCTTTCGACCTCCGTCCTCGTCGACCGTCCATTCACACTTAAGGCCACCTCTTATTTTCTCACAGAACAGAGATTCATACAGATAATCAGCTCAGACGACCATTTAAATAATCATAAAAACACATGTGTGAGCAATTCACCGGTGAGGACAACAGACAAACAAACAAACAGAACGTCCATATTATAGAACATTATCTTCTATGTACAATGTCTCTGATCAAAACAAGACAAAAATCAATCTGTCGCCGGACACGATTCATCGATGAAGATGCAACGTAAATTCATCGTCAGGAAGGCATCACGCTTTCTTTTCGTGGGGAAAGAAAGAGAAAAGGTCTGCTCTTATAGCAACTGTAAACAGCAAGAGAAGACACACGGGTGTCTTCATTCCCTTTAGAGACAACACAAGCCCACACCTTCACCGCCTACATCAGGAAAACTGGACCAGTTTCCCCTTTATTTACTCTGATAGCTGCTGTTTTTCTCCCAAAATCTAAAGATTAATTGTTTCTACTAACTGAACAGCTCACCACAGTTATCAAATACAGTCTTAATGGGACAATAAAGGTCCAGTGTGTAGGATTTAGAGCCAGTGTTTGTTGGTTTGTCTGCTCTGGACTACTGTAAACATGGCTGACTGTGTGACAGAGGCCCTGCTGGCTCTGTAGACATTAAAGGGTCATTCTAGGTTTACGAAAACACATGTTTCTTCATTTGAGGTGATTATACACTAATGAAAAAATATTTGTGCATATAATATTCCATTTCTACGGGAGACAATTAGTCCACATGTTAAAAATGTATTCAAGCAATATGTAAGAATTGGCTCCCAGCTCGGAGTACCAGAGCCAGGGGAGTATACACCGAGGAGTTCTGGACCGGGATAAGCCGTGGCTAGCTGGCCAACATGCTAAAGTCCATAGACATAACGTCAAAACCGTTATTTCTTCTCTAAAAGTCTTTTTTGTTCAAAACAACAGAAACGTTTTTTTTCTCGGTCAGAATTCTGACTTTAAACTCAGAAGTCATTTTAACAGACAATACAGAACAACAGGCGTTTGCTTTTGGCTCTCAGGTCATTATTAAGTTTCCAATGGAAAAAGTCAATCCTACACACTGGACTTTAAAAACAAAAATCAAATCCAAAGGCAGCCAAAGTCTGCGATGAGACATGTAGTCAGTTTCCTGTTAATCAATGCTACGATAAAGTGCTAAAGCAATGGCACAGCTTCATTTCAAAACTCAGAAAGGAAAAAAAAATATTTAACATCTTGTCACTGACATGCCTCATTGCAGAGTTGACCTGTTGAAATGGATGATTTTTTTTTTTAGATCCTAGAACTGAGAGTGACTGATCTAACTGAATGAAATAATTGTCAACTATTTTGATCTTATGATTTCTGGCAAAAATGTCAAACATTTGCTGGTTACAGCATCTTAAATGTGAGGATTTGCTGCTTTTCTTTGTCATTTCTGACAGTACAGGAAAAGTCTTTGGGGGTTTAGGACGTTGGAGGCGTTTTCACATTTTTTTTGACATTTTATAAACAAAATGATAAATTGATTTATCAACTGTGAAAACAGTCAGTAGATTAATCAATAATAAAATTAATCAGTCATTGCAGCCCTACTACAGACTCAACTAGTCTGTTTGGTCTGTATGAGATAAATGTGGTAAGACTGAAGGAACTATAGCGAAACAAATTATTTCAATTCAGAATTACGACAGAAAATAAGAAAACGTAGGGCGCAGGTCAAACACTGACCTGAAGAACTGTTTAAATAATCAGCTATCAATAAATAAAACTCATGTGCTAACACCGACAGTCTGTAGACAGTGGACTGGATAGAGTCTGAGTAGGCTGAGTAAAGGTGCAGTCCAACAAAAAATAATCCCAAAAGAGAGGAACGCTTTCTGCTTTCAACATGTTGTTGGTTTTTCATCGTTGTTGTTGCTGTTGCTGTTACGGAGACATTCACTGAGAGAAGAGTTCAGATTGGAGGGCGAGGGGAACAGGAAGGAGGAAGTGACATCACACCCTAAGGAGGTCCTCGTCACTGTCGTCCTCGTCCCGTTTCCTATTGGCTGCCGTGTTGTTGCCGTGGTTCATGCCCGAGCGAGGTTTGCTGCTCTTCCTCTTCCTGTCCGACTCTTCCAGGAGGCCGACCAGGTCCTCGTCGCTCTCCTCCTGAAATTAAAGACTTCTGTGAGCTTTTCTTACAGGGCACGGTAACACCTGGACTGATGCTGGAGGCGACACTCACCTGGAGGAAGGCGCTGCGATTGGCCGCAGAGTGCCTGGAGAGTCCGGAGGATTTGACCACTCGCACCCCGGGGACGCTCAGCACCTCGTCCTCGCTATCGTCGTCCGGGTCGTCCAGAGAGAATGAGCGCAGGCCGTCTGTGTTCACCGGCTTGGTCGTGATGTGACCGTTGCCGTGGTTACTCCTGCCCCGCTGGGAGGAGGAGGACGAGGATGTGGGCGGTGCTTCGAGCTCCTCCATCAGCCACTCCATCTCCTCTTCACCCCCTTCTTCATCCATGTTGACCTGAGGACAACAAGGATTTGTGTTAAGATAGCACTCGTCAAAGCCCAGTGCTCCCTCGCTTTGCGCTTGCAGATACTGATTTAGGCGCTCGTTTAACTTGCATGCACCTTGAGATGAATTAAATGCCGTAGAGGCTCACTTTCTCACTCTTTATTTTAGTCTTTTGCCTCGTTACAGGTGCACTAGATGCAACATCTTCCTTCTCTTTGAAAATCCTGTCTAACGTGATTACAGAGGTTTGCAGTTGCAGGTTAAAGAACTAACTATCTGGAAAAGTGGAGTGAAACTGTTCTTTAATTTTTTACATGTGGCCCATGATTAGATTAGTAATTAGAAATACAGAGAGTCAGGAGAGCAAGAGGCGATAAGTTCCACTGCATCAGAAGCAGCATCCTTTAAAAAAGGCATAAAATGGCTTGAAAAGTGTGTTTTCCTGCCACAAACTGGAGTACGAGTGTCTAAACAAATTCAGAAATAATTCACTCATTGGATCACCCTACCTTGGAATATTTATAAGAGACTTGGTTTCCTCTCCTGCAGCAGCCGGCGACCTTCTGGATCACCAGCTCTCTGGTAGTAAATGAGAGCAAGACAGACAAGTTCAATAAAAGTTCTTTCAACAATTAAAAAGAAAGTTCTACTAACATCTTTTGTTCTCACCTCCTCTCTCTCTTGTGGAGTAAAAGCCCGAGCAGACAGGCAACCAGACCCACCAGCAGGACGGTCAGCATCACCCCGACCGCCTTGCTCCGCCTGGAAAGGCTGTCGCTGTTGTCGTCAAATGACTTCGCCTCGCCAGTTCTATGAGACGAAGAAAGACTTCAAGTTACTGGACATTTCTTTAATGAGTTCCAGACAGTTTCTGGCCATCAGTGTCAAGGTGTTTACTCACGTGAGACCACACACGGCCTTGGTGTGCCAAACAAACAGGTACTGGCATTCATCCGTCTCCAGCATGAACTCGGGGATGCCGACGCCTGCGGCGGGGTTACAGTGGAACATAATGGTGGAGTACGCCATTTTGGTCTTCACCCGTCCACATGTTGACTCAGAGGGCACCATCACATCCAGGTTTCCTCCTGATGGAAGAGTCGTGTGTAAAGTATGTTCATAACAACAAAGAATGGGAGCCAGCGAATGACAGAACAAAACATTTCTCCTGGAGACAATCTCCAATCAAAATGGGACACTAAACAAACCCGTAAATCACCTTTAATGTAGTACTTGGCCTTGTTTGAGGAGCCAATCCTGCGCCTGTACTGCCCATTGAGTTTAACCTGGCAGATGTTGGCACCAAGACAGCTGCTCAGGGAGTTGTTGGTGATGCCTGACAGCTGGATGTGGTAGATGTAGCGGTCACCGTTGGGACGGATATCTCCAGACGCCTGATGGTGGCTGAGAGGAGGAGGGTAGAAACAAGTTAAGTTCTCTAGACTGTTTTTTATGCAACAATGCGAGATATCTGTGAAGAAGTATGGACTGGGAAAAGGATTTTTCTTGTGTTACCTGAAGTAGAGCTCTCCTAGACTGAGGCTGTCTCCGGTATCAGGAACCTCTATCGTCCCGTTCACAAGCGTCACCTCCCGTTGCTTCACGGCACATGCTGACCGAGTCTCCCAGCCAATCACAAACTCACATGACGCTTCATCAGCACTGCTCATACAGACACAGATCGACGTGAAAAATTCTTAGCATGGCTGCAGATTGAACTTGAATGACATTCAGTACAGGGCTGAGGCCGACCAGTCCCCTTTAATTCAATTAATCCAATATCAAATAAAACTGGAAAACTGGTTGCTGGATCTGGATTTTTTTAATTGTGCTCACTCACAGATAACAGCCACCTAAATACACCTTATTTTTTCATCAAGATCCATGAATTATTGCCTGAGAAATTAATGAAAATATTGCCCCATTGCACAAAGTTACAGAAAATGAGAAAAGGTTCCTGGATCTGCATCAAAAGTTAATGGGCTCTTTTCTGACCCTGATCCATCAGAGTTTGATCAAAATGTCTTCCCCAAAACTAAGTAGTGCACCTTTAACAATAACAATAATTAGAAAAATTATTATTAACAATTAATATAGCGCTTTTCATAGCAAGAGTTTCAAGGTGTTTCAAGAAAAAAGATTAAACCAAAATACCAAAGTAAGAAAACGAGGGAATTCAAGAGTAACAAACAAGAAGTATAAAATATGGAGAGATTAAACAAAACATAAAAGAGCAAAATCAAACATTTTGAATAAACATTTTCCAAATGCTTGTCTGTTTAGGCGTGTTTTTAAGAGCTATTTAAATTGACGCACTGACTGAGATTTTGTTCTGTAGCATTTGGACATAAATCATGAAAGCACAGTCCTGGCCCGTGGTACTGTTAACAATCTGATCTGAGGATATCGTGTTTAGTAAAGTAAAAAAAAAAAGAAACAGCCTTTGAATCGAACCAAACGTAGAGATACAGATCACTAAATCTTAAGAAGACGGGCGCTGAAATGTGACAATGTGATTGCTTTTTAAGGTTTATTAAAAGAGACAATCTGACAGAGTTGTGACTGAATAACATCAAGTCTGAAATGTTTTGCAATGCACCTCAAATCAAGTTGTGACGGGAGAAAGTTTAACTTAAGAAAAAAACACTCTGTTCTCTCATTAACTGGCAGTCACACATGTTAACCTGAAGAGTAAATGAGTGTTGCTGCAGCATCACGTTCAGAAGATAACAGAACTAGAAATGCCAACGAGGCACGGCATTGTGTCCAGATATGATACAATCATTTCGTTTTTTCATTCAGTTTGGGTCAATGTGTAATAAGAATAAATCAAGTTATAAATCTCAAGTTAAACTTAACTTAAAACATACTAAAATGAAAAGTCATTCCTAAAACAGTTGATTTAATTGTGGTGTGTGTGTTACCTGATGAGAGCCGGGTGTCCGACAGTGGAGCCACAGCTCAGCTGCATCACAGTCTTGGCCTTCATGCCGTTCCCACAGACATCATCTCCAGCTGAGTAGCTGACAGAGATCTTTCCTTCTGCAGAAGAAGTTTGAGACTGTGAGCTTCAACTTTTAGAATTCTCACGTAAGTGCTACTGTACAACATTCTCTGAAGATTAAAACAAAAATGTAGCTTCAGTTCCTTTAGATATTCTCATCTAATTATTGTAATAATCGTCTCTCGTTAAGTCCTACATCGAGCACACTAAAGTGGCTCGATTACCCACCAGTGTAGATCATTTTCTGCGTATAGACTCGGCCCAGGACATGGACTTTTCCTGCTGCTGAGCGTCTGCACACAGTCGCGTCCTCTGGACAACCTGGCAGTCCACCGTGGATCCCCTGACACAGGTTGATGAAATACCTGAGGAGATAAAACCAGGAAAGAGTGTCACATTTGAATGAACTAAGGAGTCGCCTTGCAGAAACATTTATAATTTTTTCACTTATAAAAACATATGCAAAGTGATATCTCTTCTTCTTCTTCTTGTATCTATTGTGAAGCTGGGCACGTTTTTATTGTCAGAATATTCCATTGCATGTCATCTTAACCTGTGTTTTAGAGCAAGGAACACTTCCAGATAAGAATGAAGACAAAGCAACTTGACACTTGTATGTGTATGAGCAGCTCTGCCAGCAGTTATTTATGACATTTCTAGCTCATTAGACACAAAAGCTGGCACATACACATTGAATGTAATTGAACTTGGCTTGTAAAAGCTTTAAAAGGATGGATATCATCAGTTTGAAAGTTTTAATTATTTTTAACAGAAACTTAAATAACATCAAAAACAAACATATCCTCTCCATTTTATAACCCCTCTTCCCCTTTTCCTTCTGTATTGAGGATAAAAGAAGGGCATGATGAATAAATTAATTTAAAAAAAAATATATGACTTGGACAAGCAAACTTAAACCCAGACTTACGAATCTCCATGGTGGCTGAACTTCCACGGCTCGGTGAGGGAGGACAGAGTCCGGAGGTCGAAGGTCTGATGCTGGCTCACCAGCTTACACTCCATCTTCCTCGGAGGACAAACGGCACTGGTCCGCCACTGAAACGTGGCCGAACAGCCCGTCGTCTCTGAGAGCAGCAGTGGAGAGCCGTGGCCTGCAGACTGGTCGCAGGTGAACAATATGGATGACTGACGCTTACCGTGGGCTAGAAGAAGGAGAGAGGAAAGTGGGGATGGTTGTCAGAAATGAGAGAAGTGACGGTTGATGAGATAAAATGCACCATAATAAAGCATTTTAAACTATCAAGAAGAAGAGAAAAAAGGAGACTTCAGCTTCAGTCTATAATATTTGTGACATCTCATCTCCTTCTGTTCGTGAACTTCATCTTTCCTGACAGTACTACTCACATGCATTGCAGTATCCCCATTTCCTGTCCTTGTCATAGTTGGAGGTGGTGGCGCACCACTTCTTGCCATCAGTTCTCCCATCTGTGGTGCAGTCTGTGTACAACTTCTTCATGAGGGTGAAGGGGAACACACATACCTCGCCCCCATCCGTCACTAGAACACACAAACACAAACGCACACATTCACTGCTTGTTTTCTAAGAATGAGGATCTTATCTCGTTGTTCTGCTCCAGCCTGCTCCTGGCATTAGTGTTTCTATGTTATTGAAAAACCATATACTAATGTAGAAATACTGGTGCAGCTTTTACAAATACAGAAACAGACATTTTTCTTCTTTTAAAAGTTTAAATTTGACATTTCATTAGAAGCATCAGGTAAGCTGGCCTCAGATCTTCAAACATAGTTTTACAAATCCTGATGAATATGTTGTTAATCAGGAGCAGAGCACATCCGCAATATTAGTATTGACATGGAGTCAAGTGATAACATTACAGTGGTTATTCTTCCTATAAACTCAACACCAACTGAGTGCTACTCCGACGAAGGTGGTTAGAAAACGATTAACAAGCCAAGGTCCTTCAAGTGCTGCAAAAACGGGCGGAAATTTGAGTGACCACTCAAGCGTCATGTTCCCATCACAGCCAATCAGAGCTGGATTAATGGGTAAAAGCTGCACTTTTTTCATGTTTTGTCTTAAGATGTGTTGCTGGTACAACTCAAGATAAGCGTTAAGCAACTTTTAAAGAACTGAAAAGGCCCCTGTTCTTAAGCCACAGCAAGATTTGGTTGTTTTGGCAGCAGTCTTACCAGTTGGGCAGAAATCTCCTCCACCATACTGCATCAGCACGGCCTGCTCATCATGTTTGAAGTCCATCGTCATGGCCTTGCTGATGCCAAATGATTTTGAATTCTCTGAACCAGAGCCAGGCACTTGGCAAACGGCACTGTTCTTACAGGCCGACTCTGCCACTGAGCCGCAGACGTTGATGTGATACATGCCGGAGTCTGCCGGGACCTAAAGCACAGAAACTTTACTTTACTACAGTTTTAATAACTGAATATAGAATAGAAAAGAGAGGAGGAATAGATAGAGGAACATAACGAAAACCAAGGGAAATAGATTTAACAGGATGAATATTCAAAAGTGTTCAAAATCACTGGGGCTGACGGCTAACGGGCTCACCTGGATTTCACCAGAGAGGGTGGACAGGTCAAAGGTGAACTGCAGCTGGGAGTCGGTGAGCTTGCAGTCGCTGGTTTGTGTGGCGTCTGAACAGACGATGGGAGTCGCCCACTCGAACAAATGGACACATCCCTGCAGCTTCAGCATTTGCGGAGAGCCCTGGACAAAGACATGAAGGTCAGAGCTTTGTTCAACAGTAACGGTTCGTCTGTTAGTATTCTCATCATTGAAAGTGCTGACTGACCAGCTCCACTCCTCTCTGGCAGGTGAATATGATGGTTGAGGTGTAGTTCTGTGCAGGGTCAGACGCACACTTGGTGGAGCTGGAGTAAGTGATGGACACTTCCCCTGTTACACTGTTGATCTCGGGGCCGCTGGTCGTCCGCCCGATGTCCTTCAAGAGAGAATTAAAGAGAGAAAAGGGTGAAGGCAAAATTATTGACGGACAGAAAGGAACATAAATATAAAATCAAGAGGCAGGAGAAGGAGCAGTTTGGTTTGATCATCTAATTATTTTGTGTAATGTTATGGTTTTAAATGTATTTTGTGGTACAAGAAGGGACACCCCATGTGCATTTTGAACATAATTCTGATCATAACCACATGAAAGTGAGGTTAAAGTAAACTGCTCTTACCACAGGAGGTCCATCATCAGGATCCATACAGACAGAAGCTCCAGGGGGGCAGGTGACCCCGGGGATCGGGTTCAGAGGCTGACAGATGTTGATGTAGAAGTCTGGAGTTTCATCACTTTGGTCCACTGCCTCATCTGGAAGGATACAGTCAGAGGAAAGAAATTAAGTCTGGATGAATGTTGTGCCCCAGAAATGACGCACAACTTAAAATAACAACTGATGATTCAAATCATAACATACAGTATCTGATAACTGTACCTGTTGCTGTGTAGTATCCATTGACATGAATCAGAGGAGTCAGGTCAATGAGACCAGAGCTGTTCTGGACTGAACACCTCACCTGAAAGATTAGATAACAACAGAAACATCAGTGGTTCATCTTTGTAGATCTTAACACCAGGCTAAGTCTAACACATTGAGCTGTGACAGTTTGTAAGCTTCAGAAAGGCTCAAATGGAATCATTATTATTTTATATAACGGCTGCAGAAAGTATTTTTTCCAATGTTTTTCCTTTTTGTTGTCTGAAGGCAGTTTTACAGGAATTACTTTGAACAAGTGAGTCGGAGACAACGCTATGATGTGATCGCCACATTCCTCTGATCATCCTTGAGAAGTCTGCAGACTGCGCTCAACAGAAATTCAATTTGCTCAGTTAAATGGACAATTTAGTGCTAGTCGGTGAAGGAATGCTTCGTATTTTTTGATTTTAATGTGGAAATGAATTATTAATATAAAAATTGGCAATATCACCACAACAAAGTGACTGTACTAACATTTGTATGAAAGTGTTTAGATGCATCTTTTCTAATAACACAGACAGATTTCTGGAACAGTAGTGAAGCTACAAGCTGTCTTGTGAAAAGAAAATCCGCTTCGCTTTACTGTGTGTGTTGAATCAGACAACCTTCTCAAGTTTCTTTTTTAAAAAGGTCAGTAGCACTGACCGGCACCGTTCTCTACTTATTGTTCTGACAGACATGCAAATATACTTACTGGCTGTTCACAGACAAGCGGTGTGTGGAATGAGAAGAAGTGTGTGCAGGTCTCTGCATTAGAGTCAATGAGAACCGGCTCTGGAGGAGCTGAGCCCATGTTAGGTGGCCTATACAAACACAATGCAAATATTCACAACATAGCAAATAGTATATTCCAGTATTAACATGACAAATACATTACTGGTGTTTTGAAAAAAAAAAAAATAATCACATAGATTTGAGGTTTCTGGCGGCTTAAACGATTGTAAAAAACTTTCATCAACCTGGAGAAAAGTAAATATAATCTAAGAGAAATAAATGGCTGATTTTTTCCACTTCCTGTCTCGATTCGTTGAGGAACAAGGCTTTTCAAAAAAAACATCAAAAGTGCATGTTGTTGCGTGTATAAGCAAGTAAGGAAGTAATGGACTTGCTGTTTGTCCATTTTGTGAAGAGTGGTGTTTAGATTTCTTTACAGAGATGTTATTTCTGTCTTGATGTATATTAGCTTATCGCTAATTCTGGCAAAGCTAAAGGATCATTAATGGTCAATGTTAGATAGCATATTATGAATTTTGAAACACCCGTATGATGTTACTTCACCCGGGGCACAGAGAAAAACAATTACTACAGAACAGCGGGGAGGAGATTGGACGGCAAAGAGAATCAGTATCGTTCGAAACCGAAGTAAGTATTTTCTTACATAAAAGGATCCGAAATTAGTTTTCAGGAGCTGTGCACTGCCCCGTCAAACAAATAATAAAAAATAAAAATAATATTCATTAAGTATAAGGTCTTAAATTATTCAAGACATCGTAGTAAGTTAGATACCTTGACAATAAATTCGCTGAGCACCACTGTCTCGGTACAAAACTTCATCTTAAAAAACGCAAATCTTTTAAGGCAGTTGAAAAAGAAAACACAAATACAGATGTAATGAAAATGAAGGAGAAAATAAAACAAAGGCACAGAGGGAGTTTGAAGTACCTGCAAATGAAGTGGATGATGGTTTTGTGGTGGAGGTTGGGGTCCGCTGCACAGGGACTTCCTCCTTCATACATCAGCTCCAGAACGTGATCTTTGTATGACAGTTTCCTGCTCACCTGACCGCCGCTCACCGCAGTCTTTGTATCCTTAATGCACACAGCTACCACACACACAGTTCACACAGTAAGCACAAAATCTCATATATTTGCGCTAAAGCCACAATAGATACACTACATGTTAATGATAATCATTTTATGTAGATTACAGTTTTAAAATGACAACATGGGAACCTTTTTGATAAATTTGTCCAATAAGATCACTTATTCAAAGTTTAAATCCGTTAATCCAGAATCATTAAATCTAGATTTTTAAAAGACAATTACATAAAACAGATTTTTATTAACTCCAAGGTACTTTTGTTTGTATATCTCCCAGATTTCAGTGACATTTGGAGAACAATTTAGTCATGAGCCATAGGCATTAGTACTTTCTTACTATTAGATTCAGAATGAGCTGATAATCCAGGATTTATCTTCTAATGATTCCTTCATTAAAAACATGTATTTTTTCAGCTACTTCAACAAAGAAAAAAATCTGGTGCATGAATCCAATAACTGTCAATTACCAAGTTTTCTTTTTTTTGCAGTTTATTTGTTTTGTTTATTTGTGCTTTTGAATTATTTTATATTATTGTGTACATTTTTACTTGTGTGGGGCCCAGCGAGAAGAGCTACAAATTCAGACCTATTTGCTCTCTGAGCCTCCCAGAGCAGTCAATAATTTGAGAGGTTGTGGAATTTCAGAACGCTTCTGACGTCGCCCTCATGTCCTCAGCGTTACATAAACCAAATTAAAACTAAACAGTAACCAGGAGAGAGGGGAATGAATGAGTCCCTCTCCTTCATTGTGGTTATCTGACTTTGTTACAAGAAAGTTTATCTTGGAATCTGCAAAGCTCATCTGATACGAAAACACAGTTATCCATTGAAAAAGTCACATAACTCTTCCATTAGAGTGTAACTTCTTAAACCATAATGAAGCAGCCTGTGAAAAATAAAAAACCTCTCTGTTCTCATCGCCATCAATTTAAGAAGTTTTCTCTCCAGTTAAAACTCAAATTCTGACCTGATCAGTTATGTGCACAGAAATAATTTATTCTCTATTTTACACTTTCTCTCAGTTTTATACAGGTAGAATAGAAAAAGTACAAATATATTTCACATGTTAGTTCAGTGCAAGGTTTAAATAAGTTAATTAAAAGTAGGGGGAAAAGATCTGCACTAATTGTTAAAAATGTATACAAATTGCTGTTTGCATTTTTGTGTTATTATTAGACGAGCCTGTGGCTGGATCTACTTCAGAGTCGGCAAGCGCTTGCTCCCGTATTTTTCAACTTTTAAATATGGCACTGCATCGGTATGGGTTTATCGGGAAACCTTGAAGTGTTACTCTCCTCATATTCTGTAACACATATTATTCATTTGTTGTGAAAGGTACAAGTACAAATACATTTCTTTGTTTGCGTTTGTGGCAGAGATGGTAGGCAAGCAAAGAACACCGGCCTGCAACTGAAAGCTGGAAAGATCTTTAGGTCTGTCTCTGCAAGCCACTGCTGCATTAAAACTGAGTGGTAAACTGCTTGATGCGTCCATGTAGCACATGAATGCTGAAATGACCCCCTGCGAGATGTTAATACTAGCAGTTGCCGCAAGCTAACTTCAGTTTGAGACCCCTGTTCTACTGGTTACATTTCAAAGAATAAGACATATTTACATATTTATAATTTGAATTGATATAAAATGACTCCATTAAATTTCTCTGCAGGCATGTTTAAAAGTGATTTATCCAACAGCCTAAAGCTCATGAGGTTTGAATATGAGCCAATAGTTTGTGGAAGCAGCTCTGAAAATCATTTAAGCTGAGAGCTTGACTAATCAGTGACCCACGGGATTTAAAGTGTAGTTAAAGGTTGATTCCAGCTCAGCGTCACATTTTGAAAACAAAAACAGTTCAGCTCTGATCAGTTAAAGGTTCATCGAAGGGATTTCTGTGTGTGCACACTGAAGAGGTTTGTAATGTAAGCAGGTCACCTTTGATTCTTTCAGTGACCGAAGAGAAACCATCTGCAGGTTTTGCAAGTTTACGCATGCAATGGACGAGGAGTGGCGCTTATTCTATAAATCAATAGTTACAAAATAAACAGCTGAGTAAACCTTGTGGATGGATGTACGTACCGGTTCCTGGGCTGCATCCAGCGTTGGTCACGTTCCCACAGATGTTCATGCGGAACATCTTCTTGTATTCCTGTTGGTGGTACACGGTGTAACCTCCTTCTCTCGTCAGGGTGTTGAGATCAAATAAATGACCTGCGGGAGAAGAGATGAACAAGGTTTACAAAAGAAAAAGGGGGTTGTTATCTAGGCCTGTACTGTCATTTCTACATGTCATGTGTCCAGTTTCTATCGTCATCAAAAGGAATTTGTACAGAACCACTGATTTGTTTCGATGTCTGACCTGTCGCTGGGTTGGTGACCCTGCAGTTGTCGTGCTGGGTGCTGTTTAGAGGGCAGGCAGCAGCTGTTAGCCAGAGGAAATTGTAAACACAGTCCTCGACGGCAGAGATCAGAGTAGGACGGGAGTCCTGGATGGGAGAGAGGAACACACATTTTACATTGTACAGAGTCCCACACTGGCTGGGTATTTTGGCAACAAAGAGGAAAAGGAAAGTAAGACTCAATTACAGAGGTGTTCACACATTATTAAAAACAGATTGATCCTCATGTTTTATGTTTTCACTGTTGAATGACTGATTCATCTTAATGAATAGATGGAAGGGAGAAAAGTAGAAGAGGAAACTGACTGAAAACTTCAGACAATGTGCTGATCTGATTGAGGATTTATTTTTCCTATGAAAGAATCTAACTGCCTTGAAACTATTACTAAAGAATGATTTTATTTCTATTGCTGTCTCATCGCTGAACTCCACAGCTTCTTCCCCTTAAACAAAGCTTGTTGACCACTCCAGCTGTCCTATTATCAATGGTAAAGAACTTCCTTTTTTTGTGAATAAAACTGTACACGTGTTGTAGTTGCCACACGGTCACATTTGACTAATCTGTGGCAGTCGGCCCTGTTCAGGGTTGCAGGATTCACATTTTTACTTTCTCTGACTATGTGGAAATCTGTTTTCACATCACTTTTTTTAAAGACAAACAAAGGCAATAAAATATGAGTCTCATAGGTAAAACATGAAACTCATGTTGGCTGATATTTACCAGCAGATAATCTATATGAAAATAAAAAAATGGGATCAAATAAAAGAATAGTCTAATAATCTTTGTATTAAACAGGCAAATCTGATTAAGGCTAACTGGATTCTGAGATCAACTATTGGGGAAACGCTTCTTTTTACAATCCCAAAATAACCTTTTTATAAATAAAAAAAATAAAATAAATAATAATAATAATAATAATAATAACTTGTAACTGTATGTATAGGCTATTAAACCTTGAAGCATTTAGATGCATGCTAAATCAATGAATGCCAAACTATTGTGATTATTTTGCAGGGTCAAGCAGATTTGATTAAATGTTTTACAGACTGACATCTCTGAAGCTCTCCAGGATACATATACACCGTCTATCATTTGTGAAGACGTGTATCCCTCACCACTTTGTCTTTGTGACACTTGAAGCGGATGATGCTGCTCCTGTTGCGGGTTCCATCTGGGCAGACCTGGCCGCTGCTGTACTGCAGCTTCAGGACACTTCTGTCCCACGTGGGACCGGACTCCACCTGTCCCAGACTCACATAGTCATCTCCAACCTTCATACAGGACGCAGCGCTGGAGGGACACTTCCATGAGCCTGTCATGGACGGTAAGCAGAGGATCAACCTTGGATGACTTAAGAAAATTCAGTTGTAGTTGGACGCTTTAGCATTACTGTGAGCTTTACTGAATGAAAACACGTATGTACACTGACCTCCCTGCTGCACCAGCGACCTGCACACGTTGATGTAAATGTTTTTCTTCGTGTCGTCTGTAGACTGCTCCACCTCCCAGTTGCGAGAGTCCATCGCCAGAGGGGAGAGGTCGTACGAGTGGCCCTGACCATCACTGTGGACAGAGGACAGGGTGGACACAGAGATGGTGAAAAGTCAGCAGCATATGTGTTCATGGTCAGTGCAGTGGGTAATTATATTATAGCAACTGAACTGTTTTAATGCTAGTCATTACCCTGCAGCTAGCTACCCTACCCTCTAGCATGCTTGGTGGTGATCAAAACTCAAAATAAAAAACACGATTAACAATTAACAATTACGTGTCCAATTTATTACTCAACAATACACTTTTTCCATGCGACTGCAATCACATGATGAGATGAGTAGAAACAACTTCTAATCAAATCTAGGAAAACTACAATCTTTGGCAACTTCATTTTAAGATGTCGACTCTCAACCTCAAAGAAAAACTTGCTTAAATAAAGAAATAAAGAATAAAAATAGTTCTCCTCCTGGCGGAATAGCGGGATACATGTAATTGGTGACCTATTCAAAGATAACATTTTAATGTCCTTCCAACAGTTACAAGTAATATTTGATGTCCCCAAGCAACATTTCTTTGCATTTCTGCAAATGAGGCATTTTATATCTTCCCAGGTCACACTATCTCCTGTCGATTCGTCTAGTAATCACATAGAGAAATTCATCCTAGAAAGCGAAAATGGAAAACATTTTATATCGTCATTTTATTCACTTCTTGGTTCCTTTAACACGTATGACTTGCCAAATATTTCTAGGAAGTGGGAGAAAGATTTGGATATTGAATATATAGAAGATGACTGGCAGGCTGCTATACTTCTGATTAATTCCATATTCACATGTAACAGGTTAAGGGAAACTCAGTACAAGATACTTCACAGACTTCATATTACCCCGTCATCTTGCACAAAATTAATCACTGTGTGTGTTATTGTGTTATCTGATGATTGTCATTATTTGTATTGTCATTATTCATTATTGTCATGTCATTATTGTAAAATTCAATAAATAGTATTAAAAAAAATCAGAAAAATATATATAAACAAAGATCAATTATCTAATTTAAAACAGCTGAAGTGTAAGAAATCAGAAACATTGGATGTGTCAGACACAAGTATGCATGAAAACAGAGGAAGAAGAAGAAAAGACACGAGGCAGCAAGAGCAGAATGATGTATGCAAGGTAGATTTTTTACTTGTAGGAGCAGCTGGTGGTTTTGACCGGGACGCAGGCCAGAGCGGTGGGCCAGCTGAACAGGTAGGTACACTCCTCAGTCTCCTTGATAAACTCTGGTACTCCCTGAGCAAGTGAATCAACACAACACAGTTAGTCACCATCGCTGTAGGGCTGGGATACATTTCTGTGCTTTACATGAAGAACCTGGAAGAAACTGTTTGCAGATGAGAAGATGGAGTTTAGGACACAAGTTAAAACATGAATGTGTATTTCTGTGCTCTTATGTAACAACATTTTTTTTTAACCCTTTTAGATCACACCTCCGGTAATCTTGTACACCCATTAGTAAAGTATAGTGTGTGTTCAACACTTCAAACCTTGTTCCATTTCCCTTAAATACAGTGGTAATGGATCTGCAACTACATGGAATATTAGGTCCTGTCTGCTTATCCTGTCTGACTCTGGAATTAAGTATGCCACAATACAAAAGATAGGTACTCTCGAAGTCTTATCTGGACTTAAAGTGGAAAAAAACTACAAAAATATTTCCCTCAAAGTCGAAGCCGCCAATCAAGAATTTAGAATTGCATGAGCTAATTATTTATTTTCCTTTATTAGTATTTGTTACTTATTAGAACCCGAGTAAGAGCTGCAAGATCAGCTATGTGACACTCACAGGGTGTCTGTCACGGTGGCAGGAGAAGTAAATCTCTGTGGATCTCTGGTAGATCCGATGACAGGTCTCTCCATTAGTGTACTTGAGGATGAGATTTTCTCCGACATAACTCAGGACCTGATTCGCCAGTCCTGCGCATATGTAACAACACAAAAGGGATAAATATGTGACTAATGACATCGATTCATCCAGAGTCAAATTAAATTAGTACATTTGGCTGTTTTTTTTTTGGTTTGATAATTACGTACCTCCACCCTTCTCCTTGGTGCCATCCACCTGGCAGGAGGCGACAGTACCGTTGTCGATGTGGGTGCAGATGCCTTTCTGCAGCGGGCCGCAGACGGACAGGTGGTAGGTGTACTTTACATTCTTGACGGAGTAATCTTTACCTTGCAGAGAGCTCAGGTCGAACTCGTAGCCAGTCCTCGGGTCACGGACCCGACAGTTATCACCTGGGAGGACGAGTTTGGACAATGACACACAGATTCTTGTCTCTCCTTTATTGAGGTGTGATCGACATCAGTTCTCATTCCACACTGTTCCTTTCCAACACATTAATCCTTACAGATTTATTAAACGTCACCACAGCTGATCCAGGATGGTCTATTGGTATCAGACACCTAAATTCAATGTTCACTTCTTCAAGCATCACAGGTTAGTATAAGCGTAAGTAGAATAAATATGGTCTCATGTGGAGGACCGTTTTCATGTAGTAGGACTGAGTATTTTAATCTACATTTCGCCAACAGCTGAGTGCAAGTATCAAATGAAAAGACAGCATTTGCTCCAGAGGTACGTTTAAAAATGTGCAACATCAGACAACAAAAGCGCTGGACTCATTTTGACTAGAAGAAATTAAAAGATGTATAAATGAAATTAGAACAACCGTTTGTCTCAATCAAGACCTGACAAGTTCAAATCAAAGACTATTTAATGACCTTTAATTTGTATTCATATCAAGATTGTTTAAAGACCTGCAGACATCCTCTGATCATGATGATTTGACATTTTTGCTCCAATTCCAAACATGTCAGACTTCAAATATCTGAATTTGTAAGAAATATCCAATAGCAGCAGTTTTAATCTAAATATATTTACATCCTCAGTTCTCATCACTTTGTCACATATGCATGTTTTTTACCTTGAGACTTCCTGATAGGACAGGCCTTCGACGTCCTCCAGATGAAAATGTATTCGCAGCCGTCTTCACGGTCAAACATGGGGGAGCCCTAGACAGACAGACAGACAGACAGACAGACAGACAGACAGACACACACACACACAGACACACACACACACAAAACATTGAAGTGTCACAATTAAAGCTGTAATTTCCGGCTTGTGGCATTTGGTTTGCTAAAAGGCTCTGTGTGTACATGCCCTCTTCGGCTGAAAAGAAGTAGACTGTGGCTAAAATGTTTAATACGTTTTGACCCGCTGATCCTGTCCATATGCTGTAGACAGTCATGTAAAGCGGAGCTTCTTAACTTGGTTTGGAAAGGTCAGATGTAGACAAAAATTCATAAGGACATCTGAATCATCCAAGTTCATCTTTTTAAACAAAAATAAAAAACTTGAGGAGGTTCCGTCTGAGTTCATAGTAAAAAAATCACAACATTTTGACCAGATGTAGCTATGGACACACCGCTGAGAACACTGTAGACCTCTAACACTCACTGGGTTTTCATCACACTGGAGGATGATGCGCGTTGAGTAGCGGGATGTGGAACCACAGCGGTCTCCATTCTGGTACACGATGCTGATGGAGCCGTCCTCCGCCGCCTGCGGCCTCGACTGGACGAATCCCAGGTTGTAACCCTTTCCATCGATTATAGCACAAGCTCCCAAAGGACCCACTGGAGAGACAAAAAGAACACATTTAACCACAATCTGAGAAGCTGATTTAAACATCACTACGTTTACACCTTATGCATGAATGTGGACGTGACTTGGGGAAGTAAAGTGGATGAGCACACTGACCAGGACAGTACTTCACAGTGGGGAGAGGTTTGCAGACATTGATGTAAAAGCTGCGTGATTTGACCCCGTCTGTGTCTATGGCGATCCAGGGGCTGTCGTCTACGTCCCGGATCAGCTGCCCCAGGTCGTACTCGTTACCCTGAGAATCTATAGATAAGAGAGAGGTTTATTTACACAGGCTGCTACTTATAGAAATGGTTTCAGTCCTTTAACATCATCACTCATCTCAACCTATCGAACACTTCCAGACCTCTGGTTTATTGTCACTTTATTGGGAAACAACTTCAACTATCAGACAAACAGTAACTAAAACCTTAATGATAACTAACAGACTTAATTACACTTTTAAACAGCAACAAAAAAATTAACCTGAAGGTTTTCATTCAAAAGAAGATTTGCAGTCACAAAAATATTCTAACCTCTTTGTTAAATGTGCTTTGTCAACTACTAAGAAAACCAGATGATGTGCAGATTCTATATATTTTCCACTTCATTTAAGATGTGCGTGTTTGTGCGTGTGTGTTTGCGTATGTGTGCGTACATACCAATGATCTGACAGTCAACTGGCGCAGGGATGCAGGCCAGAGCGGTGGAGAACTCAAAGAGGACGTCGTGGATCACAACGTTGTCGGGTAAAGAGCTCATGTCCTCTTGCAGCAGTTTTAACGAGCCGGGTTGAGCGTTTGGATCACACACAAAGTTAATGGTGAAGGTGTCCCGCTTTGCTGATAAAGAAAGAAAAACCAAGGGTCAAGAGAATGTTCAGATGTTTCAAGGAACAGTCCACTCAAAAATGAAAATTCAGTCATTATCTACGTGCTCCCATGCCGATGGACAAGTTGTTTTATAGTCCACGACAAATTTCTGGAGCTTCACAGCAAAATGGCAGCTTTCACCTGAAGTACTGAAGCAGCTGGGGAGCTTGTCAAGTGTGAATCAAGTCAATGGAAGCCCTAGATTCCAAAATTATTTGAAAAGACATTATTTATACCCTTGACGTGTGGTCGCTCAGCAGCTACAGTACTAATTTTGACTTAAGAAAGGGTGTTAATAATGTCTTTTCTAAACAATTTGGGATTTCAGGGCTTCCAGAGACTTGGATTATGCCATACGTATGGAGCCAATTTTAGTTTGTTTTTTTAGTTTGTTTTTTCAGTCCCCATCTACTTCAGATGTTTTGCTGACACACTGTTTTGCTGTGAAGCCCCAAAAATGTTTTTGTGGACTGAGAAACTGAATTTTAATTTTTGGGTGAAATTAAAATTACTTTTTGCTAAGAGATGAGTATATATATATATCTTTGTGTGTGACTTGTGTGTTTAAAAGAAAATAAGAAATAGATTGTAGTAGAAAAAAATCAATATTATTACCATATTTCAATTACATACTGATGATGTTCTCTGAAATGTCATGTCATCTTTGTCAAAAGCTGCTTTTTCAAATGTTCAAAACACTGTTCGCTTGTTGCATTGGAGATGTAATCTACTAGATTTTGTATCCCTGCTACCTGTGGAATCGTCCAGTTGTCCCAGATAGGTTAGTGAGAGAAGGCCGTCTGTGGAGTACTGGAGGGTCTTCTTCACCCCAACTGGGCTCAAAGGATGCCCTTCTTCCAGCTCACAGCCAGCCATGTCCTTTCCACATTCTGCCACGTCTGCGCAGATATTCACCTACAGGGTGGTCAGTAGGAGAGATTATATTTTTGTTTCTTATGTTATTTTTTGTTTCGATAGTTTTACTATCAATGAGTCCGTCTCACCAGGAAGTCTTTTCCATTTGCCTTTGTCTTGTATCCCTTCTCTGAGGCCAGAAGCTTAAGGTCGAACAGGAAGCCAGTGTTGGGGTCGACCACAGCACAGCTCTGAGAAACAAAGACATCATGTCAATGTGTTTTCAGGTCGTCAATCTTTCCAGATGTTTCAGTATCTTAAAGTCCAGATGAAACAGCATTAGAATATCTAATGTCCGTATTGTGACCTATTTCTCAGTGAAACAGAATCAACAGGCAGGACATCATGTTGGTGGTTAGCTAACTAACCAGTCTCAGCTCTGTGCCACAAAAAGATTGAAGATTGGTTGACAAGTGGATGTTAGGATATTATTGGTTGAACGTGGTTGGGTAAAACCTATGTGAGCTACAACAGTAAATGAAAACACGACGGCAAGTAGAAAAACACTACATTAAATCAGAGATCAATTCAACAGAACAGAATCCACAATCATAAAAAAGGAAGCATTAATGTTCCCCCGGAAAAGGCAGGTACCTTCTACAGACAAGGACCATTGCTGATTGGACGCTTTGTCTGTCTTTTTCTACAGAGAGGAGAATTTAATGTTGTTGTGTTTTCTGCTTTTGTGGTTGTAGTTTTGCCACTGTGATTTCCAATTTGTTGTTGTGTTTTTGTGTTAATTTGATTACTTCAGGGCCACTGTTGCAAACACATGTTACTATTTTGTTTTACAGGAAGAGAACATGATTTGATTCTGATAACAATACAGAGATGATGTTGTTTTTAGCATATATTATTAAATAACTCTCGACTTTAACAATATCAGTTTCCCACTGTAACATCTGGCCAAAATAGTTTCTTTGTCAGTTAGCATAAATGAATAAATTGTTCTAATTTCAGAACTCACATCATTCTCGGTGGTGGTGATGGCACACGCTGCTCTGGTCTCCCACATGAAGTTGGTGGTACAGTTCTGGTTCATCATGAACTGCGGGCCCGTTGACTTCACAGTTTGAAAAACAAACAGAGTCACATGTTGGACACAAAAACAACATTCAGCATTAACTTTACTGTCAGAACTGCACAAGGGTCTCACCTCAGAGCCTCTGGAGCAGACCAGGTGGATGTGTGTTGTGTATGTGAGCTTCTGGCCATACGAAACGCAGCCGGAGCCGTCTGTGAACTCAAGCAGCAGCCGGTCCCGTCCCTCAATGACAGGGCCTCGCTTGGAAATACCCATGTTACTGACTGACACTTGCTCCTTCCAGGAGCCCTGTGGAGGAAACAGCTCCAATTTATATTCAATTACTTGTATATGTGATTTGTATTGTTCTCTCTATTTACATCTCATTAAGAGGAAGAAAATGTAGTATACCAATTTCCCTTCAGGGATCAATTAAATATTTCTGATTCCCTCTAGTCTCGCATTTTGAGGTCATTTTTGAGATGGCCGTTTTGTATTACTCCTGATTCTTTACCAGATCCCCATTAGCATCTAAAAAGAGTAATAGTAATAATAATAATAACAATAATAACAACAACAACAACAACAAATCATAATAAAAAAGGTACCAAAACTGCAGTACACACAAAAAATCTGATTTTTTTATTTAACATTTCTGATTAGCTTTCAGAGCAAGCTCTAATTTTAATCTCTTTGATGTCGTTGGTTCTTTTCTGCATTGTGGATGGTTGGTCACATTTGCTGCATGTCTGAGTTTTAATTTGGTGACCACTTTTCAAGTTTAATAGGTGCACTATGCGTATAAACAATACACCTTAGGATGATTTTTTATCAAAAAGGTCTTCCGAGCTTAGTTTTCAATTCCCTTTTTTCAGCTGTGTGTTTAGCTGTTACAGACCTGCTCATACGTGTAGTCCATCTGACAGACAGACGCATGGTGGTCACAGCCTGGGACAGCGTTTATTGGCCGACATATGTTGATGTAGTACTTCTTCAGGCTCTTCGGTTCAGACAAATCCAAGACCTCCCAGTTGCTGCTGGAGGTGGAGCGTGACAAACTGGAGGCAGAAGAGGGTAAAAAAAGAAAGTGAAGAAGGGTAGGATGGTTACATTAACGTCTTCTAGTTCATCTTTTTTTTCTATTGATTTTGTGTCTATGTATTTGCATGTATCCCTGCGTTACCTGGATAAGTCGTACTGCTCAAGAGTTTCTGGATCTGTCACCAAACACTCATGAGGCCTCTCAGGACATGCATAGGATGTATACCAGTGGAAGTTATAGGTGTAGTTGTCCTCAGCCTGCATTTATAAGACAAGATTAATGATGGTAACATATACAATATAGAACAGAAGGCCATAAAGAAAATGCTCAAACAAACAGACATGTATTGTAAGGTAAAACAATAAGGGGAAAGAGGAAGGAAGTTTACCTGGAATTCGGGTTTTCCAGCTCCAGCTTTTGGGTCACAGAGGAATGAGATGAGTGTGGATCTGAGAGTGTGTTCTTTGTTGTTGTAGCGGGAGCCGTTACTGTAGGTCAGCAGGATCAGGCCGTCGTAATACGACAGACGGGAGTTCGCTTCTCCGAGACTCCAAGAACTGTAGAATCACAACA
>OMLP01002963.1:7592-29228 GCA_900302685.1 Spondyliosoma cantharus | reverse complement strand
GGGGCCCTCTTCTTTTTTTTCTTTTTTTTTCTTCTTCTTTTGAGTGTAATGCTGCTGTACCTGACAGTGGCGCTGCCCCGGGTAAAGGCAGAAATCTCTGCCTCCATTGTCACCTGTTCCTCTAATCATTTTCCGCCCTTCATGCCACAATGGAGGAGGGCGATAACGATAACGAGGTGAAGCTAATACAGAGCGGCGGTGTCGGCGGCGGCGGCAGGGGCCCCCTGAACACAATGTTCAGATGTCTTCACTCCTTCGCGCACACACACACACACACACACACACATTTAGTCTTTTCTCTTCAGTCAGTCAGGTGCAGATGTTTGAGCCATTTCACTCGGTGCGCCAAATCACCCTCACGTTTCGCCCGACACGCCGCCGCAGTGTCGAGCAGAAGATTACCAGTGTGTCGCGTCTCTGCTTTGTGGGCAGTAATCTAGTTACTGCTGTTTTAAAGTACTTTACTCGGTTTCTTTCTGCCAGCCGAGACAAAAACGAGCCAGCCGATCGTCCGCACGCTGAACGTTTGACGTAGACTTTGGGTCTTATTTTGATAACGCTGCACTCGCCCTCGTGCCGATGGAAAGTCGGGTGAAGTTTCGCGGCCCACAAAACATTTCTGGAGCTTCGCAGCAAAGCGGCGGGAGAGAAGACGACGACTGAATTCAACGTTTTTGCGTGAACTGTTCCTTTAGTAGCTCTGGGAACAGAAGACTTGCGACGGGTGCAGAAAAGAAAACAAAAAAATCTGAGCGAGTACGACGACAAGTACTGAACACAAGTCTGCGTACGGGCTAATCTTGTACATATCTCGTCTGCTTAAAGTTATTTCTACATTTTCTGAATCTAAAAACGTCTTGAGCGCCGTGAATTTAAACACATTAGGCCCTTAAGAACACGACTGTGTCTCAGCTACTGGCTGTGAAAAATGACTATTGACACAAAATCAAACGCAGATCCAACTAAAGATGTTATTAAATCAAATTATCACATTATTGACTTTGTGTTTCCAGATTGAAGAATGAATCTTTTTCAAGCTCAACTATTAAAGCAGCGTTAAAGGGATAATACGCAGGATTTTCCTCAACATATCGACTCATTCATAAATAATAAATCCCTCTCAGTCGTCACTTTCGACCCGATAGAAGTGTGATGGTGTCTCTCCATCCATTTTTTTCCCCAGCCGATAAATAATAATGTCTAATTTGTTTGTGTTTTGTAAAGAAGTTCCTGTAGTTTTTGCACACCTGAGGGTAGAACAAGGCAAAGATGGATGGTTTCTTATTCCACAGCTCTAGTAAGTTTTGTTCTCCCTCCTCTTGGAAGCCTCGCGGGAACATGAGTTGTGTGTTTCCGGACCGACCCGAAGCATCGGCACTTTGACAACCTGGGAAATGACTTTTAACCATCAGCCATCTTTCTCCAGATTGTCTCTCCTGCGCCTCGTGTGTTTGCAAGCAGCCAACAAACCAACACATCCGGCACAGCGCACCCGTTAACAGAGCCGAGATCTTAATATTCGTTGTCGTGTTCGTGTTGGCATTCAGACCACAAAGACTCCACATCCTGACTCTCGACTCGGACCGGGGGCCCCCGCCTAAAAGACTTTAAAAAGCAGCTCCGTCGTCGTGATAAACTAGACCGTTGCCTCGCGCGGCATCAAGACAGAGAAGGAAATGATTGCCACCGAGAAAAAAAAAAAAAACACACCTTCGCCGACTTCCCACTGTCCTGCTACAAAGCAGAGTAAACGGCTGTGCACTGTCTCCGTCTGATAAGCCTTTTCTAACCCGGACTTCCTGGTTCCCATTTCTTCCTTTCCCCTCTCTGACTTTTCCACAAACACACACACAACAACAACAACAAAAAAAGGCGGCAAGCTTCTGCAATCTGTGCATCATCAGAAAGCCTCGAATCCAGGAAAATTAACTCATTTGTGACCTAAATTCTGCAGAATTCCCCAAAAGTGACACCTCTCCTCCTCCTCCTCCTCCTCCTCCTCCTTCTTCTTCTTCTTCTTCTTCTTCTTCTTCTTCTTCTTCTTCTTCTTCTTCGGTTGAATCTCCTGGTCGTCGCCCAGTGCGAGTTAGAGAGAGAGAGAGAGAGAGAGAGATGAGAAGGCTGCTGCTCCTCTGACTGTGTTTATCGGAGTCTGGCATCGCTGTAATTTCAGTGTTCAGATTGCAATCGCTCCATATTCCCCTCAGGAGTAAACAATAACAAGCACAAACACAATAGACAAACAAGGCCTGCAGGACATGTACGCACACACACGCACACACACACACACACACACACAGACGAGAAAAACCATTCGGACACACACACGGTGATAAAAATGCAAAACCACACGAGCACCTTCTGTCTAGTTCTGTGTCGGCTCACCAGGAACCTCAACATCTCGTCGTGTGTTTTGTTTTAAATCAACACGAGCAGCTGAACTCAGATCAGATCTGAAACCAGAAGCGACTCAGGTGACCAGAACTGAACCTTTTGTGTGGCACAGTAAAGCAGAAGAGTGTGTTGTCCTGCTGCTGCTGCTGCTGCTGCTGCTGCTGGTGAGTTTGTTGGTTCGGGCTGAGAGACGTCACATTTCTTATCAGACAGCGCAGCCTGGTGGACGCTTCACGAACCGCACGCCACCCGACACGCTGCTATCAGATGGTACAAATGATTTTTTATTGATCCGTGTCTGGAAAGTATTCTCTTCTCTATTTGCACAGATTAGTTAAACGTTTTGGCCGACTGTGTTCTTGTGTTCTGGTTCCTTGGCTGTAAGGAAACGAGCTGCTTGCACCTGAATCTTCGTGTAATGGATTAGTTTTAGTTTAGGACGCTCAATAGACCAACAAGAGGTGAGGTGATGACTGAGTGTAGCTGAAGAGTTTGGACCTTCAACAAGAAATAGAATTCTGATGTTAAACTCTGAAAATCTGATTTCAATGAAGTCACCTCGAGACTTTATGTCGATGACAGATGATGATGTCAGAGTCAGAGGAACTTTATTCACTGTACTTTACTTTTCTGCTGTCTGACACAAGAAATCTGCCTCATGTTTGTTTCTCAGTGTTTTCATATATTTATGTGGGGTTTTTTACCTTTATACGGCTTTATTGATAGTACAGGCTCAAGATATGACGGGAAACAGGATGAGAGAGAGGGAGTGACATGCAGCAAAGGACCCCGGGCCGGGACTCGAACCCGGGGTCACTGCAGCGAGGACAAAGCCTCTGTACATGAGACGCACACTCTACCAACTGAGCTAAACGGCGCCCCATTTATGTGTTTTTACATGTATTTCTGATTTTGTGTATTTCTATGTTTTTGTATGTTTTCTGCGCATTTTATGTTTTGATGTATTTGTGAGTTTTTGTTTTATTGTATGTTTTTAAGTCTGTTTATACGCGTTTTTGTTGTGTTTTATGTTTTTGTGTACTTTTGTTTTGTGTTTTTATGTTTTATGTGGGTTTTTTTTTAGTGTTTTTATATGTTTTTGTGTGTTTTTGTGTATTTTGTTGTTTGTTTTTTCTGGGTTTTTATTTTAGTGTTTTTTGCAGGTTGGTTGGCGAACAGATTTCCACCTACACTTGGATGGAGGACGGGTCTCGGCCCAGAACACAGACCTCATCTTCTGGTGCAGATCCAGATAAAGGGACATTTCCAAGAGATTCCCCCCCCCCACCGTTTCTTTTACATTGCGAAACGAGGCGGGGCTTCTTTAACGCTCATTCATCGCTCAGATCATCATGTATGTATGCTAATGACGGCTGGTATCTGAGTGAGTATAATATACGATACCCTTTCTGATCTTACATTACGGTTGAGGAGTTACGGATGGTTTGAAGTTCAGAGTTTGATCGATTGAATAGATTGTTGGGCCTTGGCGGAGGTATACACTCCACTGAGTGCCAATCTAGTTTCATTTGATTTCAGATATATCGGTCTTGCTTTAAAGTGCTGTACTGTGATGACGGTGTCTCCAAAGGTCTGTTTAACTCAGTCAGAAGGACTCATCAGCCATTTCCATCGATTCATTCACCAATTAAAGGACATAATATTACAAACTATCTCTTGATACTGCTGTGCTTTTAAGTCAGTGTACTTCGCAGGAATGATCTTTATGTGAGATAATGAGACCTGTGATGTGTCACACTAACAAAGAAAAGCGGTCACATCATGGCCGATAGCCAGACTGAGTTATACGGATCTGATTGATTGATCAAGCATCCCTAACAACAGTGTACAGTCTCAAAAACAGTTGAATGAAAACCTCTGAAAAACACCGAGAACATCACTGGCTTCACAAACGTATCATTTATTGAAGGAACAATTGTGTTTCTACTTTCCCTCCCCTCCCGTCCTCTGTATGTGAACACGACAGTACAACCCACGTGAACTCTTTAATATCGTCTGAAGAGAAAAACAATTAAATGTCATCGCTGACTGATGAGTCGAAGCGTTTAAGTAACACATTTGGACTAAAAGTGACGTACTGACATTCATTTTCATTAGCATTAGTTGTCAGGGAATGAAACAGATACAGGAGCTGATGAAAGAAGAGGAATCTGAGGGTTTATTTTCTCCATATATTTATACAAATAGAAGCACAAATGTTCGTAGACTCTGGGCACGATGCTCCTGAGGTTTCGAAGAGCTAAAAGTTAATGGAAACGAAGACCTGGCCCGTTTATCTGCGAAGAAAAAAGGAAAACAAAGTTAAGGACATTGAACATAGACAGCTAAACAAACTGGGAGGAACTGTGGAGAAACTCTGGACACCTACAGGGCATCTAGACTGTTACATTAAAGAATATATATATGGTGCTCACTTCACACCAAACTAGCCCAGAAGGGATCTAACATTACGGTCTATCTCTACAGTGTTACCTCCTCTGTTAAAACAAGCCTCAGGTCCTGAGTTCAGCAGAGGGTGAGGAGGAGGAGCAGATTAGGTCAGAGAGGAGAATTAGTCACCAGAGAATGTGACAGCTCTTAGAAAATTTAATAGACACGCTCGATCGAGAGGGAATCTTGAGAAATAAAGAGGGAGGTCTTAAAAAAAAAAAGGTCAGAAAAGTGAGCAGAGTGATGGAGGAACGTAATGAGTCTGAGAAGAAGAGAAGAAGAATCTGGAAATGAAGGGAGGACGGTAGAAAAACAAAAAGAGAGGAGACTCACAGCGCAGCAGCTCCAGAGATGATCTCAATGAGCTCCTTGGTGATGACGGCCTGTCTGGTGCGGTTGAAGGTGAGGGTCAGCTTGTCAATCATCTCAGCTGGAGAGCGACAGAGAAACCAGTCAGGCAGATGTTGTTACACTTTAAACTTGGAGGAGAGAAACCTGCGACTCAAACTGAATCATCACCAGATGTGGAAAACAACGGAATCGCAAGTTGCCTGAGTGGATGTTACACATGATGCCCTCTGTCCTTATTGACAACTGATCCATATTTCTTCAAATGCTAAAGTAGTCGACAGAAAAAAATGTCTTAACAAGTTGGATGATAGATTGAAAGGCTGACCTCTAAACACTCACCGAGGTTTAGCTGCTTTTCTCTGATTTGTAAATTCAACACATTTAGATTTTGGACTTTTGTGAAGACATCAGCTGAGGCTCAGTTTGTTTTTTTGTTTTTCCACAATTTTCTGAGAATCACTGCATGTTTATAGGAACTAACTTACTCCACAATTATCATACTTCAGTTAAAATGACACAACTGAAAACCAGAAGATCGTCACACACACACACACACGAGAAGCTAAAAATCTGAAAATGTTTGGAAATGTTGCCAAATAAATGACAATAAAATCAAGAATCCCTTCTAACTCCACAACACAAAATCATTCCAACCCATCAGAGAATAGAGTCGTAGGAAAAAAAGGTCACGTATAAAGAGAAACTACGTATATAATCAGAAATATGTCAGGCAGGAGGGGCAGAGTCTTACAGGCGTTCTTGCTGGCGCTGTCCATAGCGGTCATCCTGGCACTCTGCTCAGCGGTGGTGGACTCCTTCATGGCGAAGTAGAGGATGTTGACCAGAGCGAACTCCTGGTAGTTCCTCAGCACGTCAGCGTCGATGTCATCATAGACGCCCATGGTCTCTGCACACGGAACACATATATTCAGTATATTTCTGCTTCGGACGCCTGAGGATCTGAAAAACTTCTTTTTGGAGAACGGACACTACCTGCGTTAGCAACTGTCTCGTTGGAAAACAAAGGCTTCTTGTCCGTCTTGTAAGAGATAACAGACCTGCGGCGAAAAAAGAAAAAAAAGGAGAGATTAACCCCGAGAAACCCTGTTTTACACAACTCCACATATAGAAAGTATCGTACCTGAATCTGTTGTAGATGATGGAGCCCTGGTCAAACTCGTATCCAGAGTTGAGGAGCTCGGTGGCGACGATTGAAGCGTCACCGAAGTTTGGGGGCTTGCGGCCGACCTCCTTACAGTTCAGCATGATGTGCTTTCCATGAGTTCTGGAGGGGAACAGTGGCTGTTAATGGTTATACAGCTCTAAATAATTGGGACCGTTTCGTTTCATATAAAACTGAATAACTTTGTGTTCTGAGCTGATAAAAACAGTCCAAGTAAATCATTAGTTGGAGGCTCAGTTACAATACGTGTAATATCTGAACCCCCTCAAACGAAAAACACAAGACAACATCTTAATATCATCCGATTACTGTCGATTACAGCTGCAACAACAACAACAGACTCGTGTCCTTCATCAGATGTCACGAAGGTGAGCTTCAGGTGTTTCCGCTCCTACCTGTGCAGCAGGCCTCTCAGCTTGTCTCCCACATTGATCACCATGACCTCCTTGCCAGCATCGGTCAGGTTGGCGATCTCGCTCTTGATGGCCTTGGCCACGCCAGAGTGGATGGCGCCGCAGAGGCCACGATCGGAGGTCACGCCGATGAGCAGATGCTTGGCGGTCTTCTCCTCCGGGGATTTGATCTCGGCCTTCTCGTACAGGGCTGAGCAGGAAAACAGGGGAATCTCAGTCCAGTGTCAAATAAATGCAAACTCTTGACTCGTACAAAAGTGAGAGATAACATGGGAGGCACGTACCGAGAGCACCGCCGCCATAGACTCTGGCTGGCTTCAGCTGCCTCTCAGCGCGAGCATACTTGGCAGCGGCCACCATTTTCATGGACTTGGTAATTTTCTGGATGTTCTTGATGGACTTCAACCTGATGGTGACTGAAGAGAAGAGAGGATGTTACTCAGTCTGCCAGCAAGTATGGATTATACAATCAACTTGGGCGCTGTACAGTAAATGTGGCAAATGCTACAAGCACACTAAACAACATTCACATATCTGGCAACTTGATTATTCACTGATTTTTTCCCCCATTCTTCATTTATGTGAGAAGCATTTCTGCACAATTTTCTGACATGTTATAAATAATTCAACTGTTAAGAATGAAAAATAATCAGCTGCAAATAATCAATCGATATTGTCAGTTGCAAGCCCCCTTAAGCTGCACCAAAACAGACCACAATCATGTTATAGTAAACTAGTAATAAGCAGCTTTCGTGTAAATCTTTGCAGAGGGTTAATCAAAGATACTAAAGCCATGTTTTGCAGCTTGTGTCTTACAAACCAAACATGGCAACCCCTCTAAAAGTCACCGAGTCTGACATTTCTCTCAATATGTGCCAGATTTCTGCAGATTTTGCTCCCGGGGTTGTTACCAGTGTTGGATCACAGTCTGTAACATGCTGCCGTGCTCTTGTCTTCACATATTACGAGGCGAGTATACAAAAGTACTTACTGTCCTTCAAGGTTGCCATGTTCCTGACCTGCCCACTGTGAACAGAAACAAGTGCATGTTAGCTTTTGACCAACATGTAACAGCATTATAAACAAAGTCAGACATTAACAGTAGCAGTTGACGTCATATTAGCGTGAACTCACTTGAATTAAACTTGAAGATTATCTGTTTTTATTGCCTGCTAGCTGTGCAAGCGCGCTAGCATCCGTTAGCATAACTTAGTGCACAGATAAAGCTCTGACAGCTAACCCCTAGCTAAAGACATCGCTGTCACTGCTGTATGTGTAGACACTGTAGAAGCATAATGTTCTCAGTCATTCATTAGTGACATGTTTACTATCTTCTCCCACAATGTCAGCACAGCTAGCATTAGCTTGTAGCCGGCTGCCGAGCCATTCACACTGCAGCACACCGCTGTCATTCATTAGCCGCGGCCTCCACGTTAGCATGCCCTTGCATCCAATAACTGCGTGTATTACATACGAGAAGCTGCACATTTCTCCACATTAGACATCTACATGAAGTACATACACAGAATATGAAATCTAAGATCGTTGTGAAAGTGTTAAGTATGTTTTAATTTACCATTGTGGGACGAACACCAACGCGCTGGTCCTGGCGAACATGGTTACTCCTATGAAGGTCAGACACGCAGGACTGCGCAGGCGCAAGTTAAAGGCAAAATGGAAGAATTGCTGCCTTCACGGACAGCCGGGAATGTCGTAAAGCTGCCTATCACGCACGTCACCTACAACTAACATTACCCTTGAAGTGCTTTTTTTTTTTTGTAAAACATGTTGAATGTGCCACTCTGATCCCATTTATTACAAAACAATATGTTGCTTTTCTGTATGTAAAGTTGCTGTTTCGTCCAAGATGTATCAACCAACCAAATGTTTAATTTTCCTACAGACTTTAACTTTTACTTTTGCGTATTCATATTGGGAGTTTGATAGTCTTTCAACATTCAAATATCAGTGTCATTCAGGAGAAAAAAAAAATCCGTAGCAGCATCTGAATGCTAATTTATTTTTTATTGCATGAGGGAAATGTCACCGTCACAGTAACAATTCATATGCATATGAAGCCTATTTAATAATTTATGCATCATTAAGATATTCATCAATATACTATTCTTACATGAGAGCCACAAACTGCGGCTGAGTAAAGTCATTTTTAATAACTTCATAAACCATATCGACACGTTGTAAAGCGCGAAGCAATACACGAGTCCCTGAACGCAGCTACAGTCATCGCGCGTTTTCAGCTTTCTCGCGAGGTTATGACGCACAACACGCGGAAGCTGTTTACCTCGGTGGACGTTTGTGGATTAACCGCTCATCGAGCGGTGTTTTTTCGCAGTTTAAGTGTTAGTTATCGATTAAAATCAGACATTTTATGTGTATTGTAGTGAGTCAGAATGGGAAAAGCGGATTTTCTGTCCCCAAAGGCGATAGCCAACCGGATAAAATCCAAAGGGCTCCAGAAGTTGAGGTGGTATTGTCAGATGTGTCAGAAACAATGTCGAGATGAGGTGAGACTTCCATTAAATCTGCGTTACTCGATGTTTTTATCGTCGCTGTTGATGTTTTTGGTCTTATTCGTGTTTTGTGTTTGTTCACAGAACGGCTTCAAATGTCACTGCATGTCGGAGTCCCACCAGAGGCAGCTGCTGCTGGCCTCAGAGGACCCCAACAAGTTCATGGACTATTTCTCAGAGTGAGTTCACCAACGAAGAAGAAAGAGAAGCATGTTTGTTGTGTGTTTTAAACATCAGACTTCACTCTTGTCTCCTTTTTTTTCTCCCAGTGAGTTCAAAAATGAGTTCCTGGAGCTGCTCAGGAGACGTTTCGGTGAGTCCTGATTCACTCACATCACCATCCAGATGTTTGTCCAGCAGCAGCAGCATCTGGAAACTAGTTTGATTCATTATTATATTATTTTTATTTGTTTCTTTATTCCATCTGCAGGGACCAAACGTGTGCACAACAACATCGTCTACAATGAATACATCAGCGACAGAGAGCACGTCCACATGAACTCCACACAGTGGGAGACTCTCACCGACTTCACCAAGTGGCTCGGCAGAGAAGGTAAACTGACTTATTTTCCTCCCTGAAATCCATCTGGAAACGTTTCTTACTCTTCACAACGATGTGGAAATATGAAGGGAGCCTCTCTTATAAGACAAACGTAAATGTAGTATTCAGAAAATAAATAAAAAGAATTATAAGTTGGAGAAACACGAATACTATACCAAATAGTTAAAGTGAAACTCGTCAAAATGAGTCAAACCTTCGTGTAAAAGCATCATTACGACGAGAGAGGCACTTTTGAGATTTAGCATATTTTTGTTTTCGGGTCAAACTCATTTTCAATGGGAGTGCTTGGGGCAAATTAGCGATAGCATCAAAAATCGCTATTTTTAAAACAGTAAGAAGGCTCGACGCAACATGAAGCTTTGCTCGTAGCATTACCAGGGTCTCTACATGCGAACACGAGCATTGAGAACATCGTTTGTGTGCACAGAGTTACTAAAAAGAAGGTTTTTGAACAACTCACGTTAGCAGCTGCTTGTTCCGCTCGCCGCCGTCCTGCCAGTCGAGAAGTATCAAACTCCGAATGCAACGTAACCTGGAGGACAGTTAAGGTGGAACGCTCCCAAAGCTTAGCTCCATATAAACGCACGGATAATTCTTTGTTTTGTCGTTGGCGAAAAACAATATCGACCTTGAAGTTGAAAAAGGAGCCTCGTATAAGAAACAATACTAAAATCAAAAGCCGGAAAAGTCACGTGAGATCTCGCGTCGATAGTTGTCGTTGAAGACAGTAGGTCCACCTTAACTGTCCTCGAGTTACGTTGCATTCAGAGATCGACGCTTCTCGGCTGCCATGACGGCTGCGAGCGGAACAAGCAGCTGCTAACGTGAGTTGTTCAAAAACCTTCTTTTTAGTAACTCTGTGCACACAAACAATGTTCTCAATGCTGGAGTTCATGTGTAGAGACCCTGGTGATGCTACCAGCAAAGTTTCATGTTGTGTCGAGACTTCTTAGTGTTTTAAAAATACAGATTTTGTTCGATTTTCGTAAAAGTGCCCCTTGCACTCCCATTGAAAATGACTTTGACACGAAAATGAAAATACGGTAAATCTTAAAAGTGGCGCTTTCGTCGTAATTATGCTTTTACACGAAAGTTTGACTCATAAACATTCACAAAAAAAGCCTAGGTTGCATTTTGGCGAGAGTTTCGCTTTAAGTAGTAAAATGTTAAATGTAGAATTAAGAGTCAGAAGAACATGTTGAACTCTTTGTATCAGGAAGGAAGGAAGGAAGTCGCCGTTAACCGGCTGAATGGCAGCAACCCAAAAACGGAAATCAACTCATTAATCGCTGGATGTTCCCGCCAGGCTTTTGTAAGGTCGACGAGACGCCCAAAGGCTGGTACGTCCAGTACATCGACCGCGACCCGGAGACCATCCGCCTCCAGGAGGAGCAGGCGAAGAGGAAGAAGGCGGACCTGGACGACGAGGAGAGGGCCGCCAAGTTCATCAGCGAGCAGGTCCGAAGAGGCCGCGACGGAAAGGAGGTAGAGGTGAGTGCCGACGGGACGGGATTCAGCCGTATGTGTGTGTGAGAAGTTCAGCTCAGTAAATATCACGTTTTAAAATATTTTGTTCATCTTGCAGGAAACTCCCGTCTTCACCGAGCTGAAACGTGAGAGTGAGGAAGAAAAAAGTACGTAAACAAAACGGCGAGATCTCAGACAAACACTAATATTTTCAGTTTAAAGTGAAATCCAAATGTTTTTTGGGATGTCATGATGAATTTGCCGTGTTAGTTTTCATTCTTTATGCCTGTCTTTTTTTTTTGCAGTTGCTTTCAACCTGGGCGCGTCTGCGTGTGTTGCCGGTCCGTCCAAATCCAGGTACAGAAGCTTTGGCGCAGGCTGCTAATTTCAGCAGGTGTAATTAAATGATTTTATCTGACGCTGTTGTTTGTGCCTCCCTGTAGCTCTGCTCTTGGTGCCAGCGCTCTCAAAGCAGCAGCGGCGGCAGCGTCATCATCGTCCACGAAGAGGAAAGACACCGGCTCAGAGTCCCGCTCGGAGAAGAAGAAGAAATCTGCTCTGGAGGAGATCATGGAGGTAGAGACGATGTGTTTTCTCCTCTTCTGTCTGTGTTTATTTCATTATTATTTATTCCAGCTGATTGTTCTGAAATGAACTGAATGTTTTTTGTTTTTTTTTACCTTCAGATGGAGGCGAGGAAGAAGAAGAAGCTGGACGCGGTCCGAACAGATTACTGGATGCAGCCCAACATCGTGATCAAAGTCGTCACCAAGAGACTGGGAGAGAAGTACCACAAGAAGAAGGGCGTCGTCATGGTAACGATGCCGAGTTATTTTATTTGTCGCGAGAGACGCGTCGATGTGAGAGACGCGTCGATGACAGCCGGGAACGTTTGTTGTCGTTGTTGCAGGAGGTGCGAGACAAATACGCAGCGGTGGTGAAGATGATCGACTCGGGAGACAAACTGAAGCTGGACCAGAATCATGTCGAGACGGTGATACCGGCACCAGGTAAAACACAGAGACCCTTTTAAAGGGATATTTCTTCATGCCGATTACGACCCCCACACTTAAAAACCCGCCTCAATACCGGCTCCTCTTCATCTTGTCGTCTAACCTCCTGCAGGTAAACGGGTCATGATCCTGAACGGACCGTACAGAGACGTCGAGGCCGTGCTGGAGGGAATAGACGAAAAGAACTTCAGCGCTACACTCACACTCGAAACTGTGAGTATTTCTGGGGTTGTGCTTAAATCTGCCTGTCGACAGTTTATCAGCTGGACGTCTGTAAACTGAAAATTGGTTCAACTGTAAGGAACGTTCAAAAGTCTTGATTTTCAACATAACCTGGTGTTTACAGAAGCGCTGAGAGGCGAGTGAAGACATTTATTTTACTGATGATCCATTTAGTCAGATCTCGATTGTTTTCTCTCCTGTGGTTGAGACTTGAGAACTGGTGGGGAAAAAAAGTTTGGCCAGGGTAATCTTTTGAAGTACCTTACATTGTTATCCATTTGTGAAAACCAAGAAGGAAAAAGTTCAGGAGAAAAAAAAGTGAAAAGAAATCTGAAAAAAAATTCTAATAATTCCCTCGGGGAAAAAACAACTTCCCACTTCTTCACATAAAAAAAAGAATTGTCTTGAAAAAAAAAATCTGAAGAATCAGGAAGAATTTTCTTCTTTTATTTAGTTTCACACGTGAAATTTCAAAATGAAAAAGAAAACTTTACCTGCCCAAACTTTTATTAGGGTTCAGACTTGAAAAAACAGTTCTCCTGAATTGTTTTGTTGTTCACTCGGTTTAAAAGAAATTATTCTCCCAAAAAAAAAAAATTCACGCGGTTTAGAAAAAAATTGTTCCCCTGATTTTATTTTTTTTTTCTCGTGGTGTAAACATTTTTTTCTCCTGAATTTCTTTTTTCATGCGGTTTAAAAGATATATTCTTTGGAGTTTTTTTTGTTTTTTATGTGGTTTAAAAAATTTTTATCCTGAATTTATTTTTTCACACAGTATTCTCACATAGTTCTCAGTTGTGACAATATTGTCCTGATCTTTTTTTTTTTACGTGGCTATAAAAAAAAATGATAATTTATTCATAGTTTGTCACTCAGTTTAAAAAAGATAATTCTCCTGAAATTTTTTTTTCAAGTGGTTTGAAAATAATTACTCTGCTGAATTTTTTTTTTTTTCTTTTTACGCGGTAAAAAAAAATATTCTCATGATTTTTTTTTTCATGCAGTTTAAAAACATAATTCTCCTGAAATTTTTTTCCTCCACGCAAGTAATTGTTTTCTTTCAGTTTAAAGTCAACTGCATTTTTTTTTTTCACATGGTTAAAAAACAGAATTCTCCTGGATTTTTTTGTTTTTCACTAAATTTAGAAAAAAAGTTCTCCTGATTTTTTCAAAATGTATTTTCCTGAATTTAGTTTTTTTTCTGGTGGTTCAAAATAATTGATTCTCCTGATTTTAGGTTTCCACGCGGTTTAAAAAGAGTTATTCTCCTGAATTCTTTTAGTTTTTCACTAAAAATCATCATGAAAGTACTTAAAAAGTGTTTGTATTTCACTCTTACAGAACCTTTCATCATTAAAGCTTCACCTTCTCTCATCTTCAGGGTTCACAGAAGGGGAAGAGAGTCGACATCGCCTATGAGGATTTCTCCAAACTGGCCTGAACCAACAACCTCCCCGTTTTAATCTCAGGGACTCTACTGTGTCAGAGTAACTTCCCTAAAAGTCACCTGTACATAAACACACACATATCCCACAATGCATCACACAAATAATCACAGAGCAATTTGTTCAATTAGTTTTTTTATTTTGTATTGATGTTCGAGTTGATCTTTAAATTGCAGATGTACATTTTTCTCCTAATAAATTCAACAAACGTGACTCCTGGTGTTCTTCGGAAAAACAATTAGGAAAGAAGGAAACATTTATCATTTTAAAAAGGAAATGTAGACACCAAAAAGTTAAACGTCTTCATGTCGTCCCCTCTTTTCTGCTGGCTTCAGTTTTCCACTCGCTTTGTTTTCATTTTTCCGTCTAAGCTCACTGACCCAGGGGATTTATAGCAGCACAGGGTACTCGAATGCGTCTCCGGCTGCTCAGAGCGTCGGGAGGAAGCTGTTGAGATTGGGGACGATGTAGTCGGTGTAGTGGCCGTCGATGAAGCCCTTCCCGCTGTTGTGTATGAACCAGCAGTAGACGTTTGAGCCGTGCGTCGTATCGGTCCTGTAGTCCTTCTGCCAGCCCCTAAAACACACAAACACGGGTTTTAATACGAATCGTGTTAACGCTTCAGAGATCCGTTTTATACGAGTCATTCATGTTCAGACGTACCTGGTGACGTGCAGCCTGTTGCCCTTCACCTCCATGGTGGCCTCTCGCTTCAGAGGGTCGACTCCTTCGTGGACGTCGTACACGCTCACGTCCGGCTCAGGATCTCTAGAAAACTGCCCTGAAGAATCACAAACACACACACACGTGTTCAGCTGCAAATAAACCAGCGTACGGTTCAGTTCGTAACCGAATGATTCGATGTCGTCTTCATCCTGAAACATGAAGCTACTTAACCACTTTAACAGTTTCGTTTTTAAAGCTTTTTCTTACTTCAACGAGGCTGCGTCTTAAATACCACTTAAATCTGCCAGAAACAAAAATCTCAAGATGTCAATTATGCACCAAAATATCAATTATTGGTACTTTTAACAACCTAGTCAAACAGTACATTTTTAAAAGTGTAATTTTGGACTCGAGTGTGAGCAAAAAGCTCGTTGGCAGTTTTGTGTGTTGCTTCAGGGGCTGGTTTCACAAAGATATTTGTATCACTTTGACAAGAAATAAAGATTTATGCATTAAAAGTTTGTTGTTTTTACTCTCTTGTGGCTTTGTACCTCTGGTATGGACAGTTTTGTGTACAATCACTGTTATTGTTCTGTAAAATAAATGAAAAAAAAAATGATTCAACTAGAAGAAAATGTGTCTTATTCTCGATACTTCATTTTTCTCTGACGTTGGATCTTGAGTATTTTAAGTAAAAAGTTTTTCAACAGTTAGTTATGATCTCAGAAGCTAATTTAACTTTGTCTAAGGTGTATTTGATTGCAATTCTGAGAGCCAGGATAATATTTCAAAGTACTTTTACATTTTTATACAAAAAAAAAATCATGTGTGAAAATGAAATATTAAAAAAAGAAAAAAACGAAAGTGAAAAAAATAATCCCCTTGTGAAGAATTACCACTGTTTCACACATGAAAAAAAACTTTGTGTTGAAAAAACTTTTTTCTTTTCTTTTCAGTCAGTTTCACACATCAAAATAAAAATTCTCCGGAGTTGTTTTGTTTTTTCTCTGACAAAAAAAAAAGTTTTTCCTAATAAGAAGAATAATTTTTCTTTTTTTTTTTTCTCCTGGAGTAAAAAATATTGTGCATCAAAGAATTTTTTTCATTTTAAAACACATCCCACGAAACATCTGTCACATGAAAACGTATTTTCTCGTGAAAAAAATGTATTTTCTCGTGAAAAAACGTTATTTTCTCGTGAAAAAACGTTATTTTCTCGCGAAAAAAACGTTATTTTCACTTAAAAAATCCTGTGAAAAAACTCCAGTTTCCCGTGAAAATCACTTTAAAAAAAAAGGCAGTTACTCTGGAAAAATCCTGTGAAAAAACGTTACTGTATCCTGAAATAACTTTTTTTCTTTTTTGTATGAAACCACATGAAAAAACACTTTGCGCGAACCATTTCTTTCAGGCAAAAACTTTGTGAAAAAGCACACACAAAGAAAATGAAAAGAAAACATTTCTCCAGATTTTTCTTTCTCTTCGTTTCAAACTTTCAAACAAAAATTTGCGTAAAAAATATTCCTCCAGAGAAAAGAAGTCGTACCTATGAGTCCGTGGACCAGAGGGGAGTACTGGTTGTCGTTGGCGATGTAGATGCCGAGGAAGTCGACGCTGACTGGGTTTTTCTTCCACACGCGGTGAAGCAGCACCATCACCTGGATATTATTATTTATCACGATGGAAACGTGGGAGTTCTTCACGATGGAGATCCTAACGCTGAAACATGACGAACACGAGACAAAATGAGCCAGATGTTCAAGCAGCGAGGTTAGGTGGCGTGGTTAAAGGTGCGATGGTTTTACCCGTCCTGTATGATTTCCGTGGTGGCGCCCCAGGTGAAGGAGTGGTTGTTCCTGCCGTCGGTCATGGCGATGCCGTCAGTGCCGACGGTCAGGCTGACTCCATCGGGCTGGTAGTAGATGGAGATGGTGCCAAAGTAGGTGTTCAGTTTGTTTTTTTTCATCTTCTTAGAGCCGATCAGCTGACCGTTCACGACCAGACCTGGACAAGAGGAAAGTGGAGGGTCAACCGATGAAAAACGAGGACTTTTGTCAGGGTTAGTGTTACATATGCAGGTATTTTACCTGTTCCGCTGTCAGACACCAGGTTGAGAATGTGGCCGGGTTTGGAGTCGATGTTGAAGCAGACGTTGGTGTCGCTTCTCCGCATGTGGATGATGAAGTGAGGGTCGTTATCCACTGGGTGAGAAACACTGAGCTGGTTACACATCCGGTGCTGTTCACGTTTAACGCTGCAGCTGCTGGTGGTTTAAAAGTCAGCAGAAGTGTGTGTGTGTGTGTGTGTGTGTTTCTTACCTAAGTTGACCTTTTGAGGCAGGGCCCACTCCTCTGGACCCTTCGCCACCTGACTCGGGGGGGCCGTGGTGGTCATCTGGACCCAGGGTGGAGGCTGGTAGACCACACGGACCGGAGCCAAACCAGAGGACGCCGAGCCTCCTCCCATTCCTCCTCCTGCACACACACGACGCAGATTTTTAACACCATACAGTTTTAAAAGGACGTCAATCAACAGTAGAGCTCCTCTCCTGTCGGGCACCTGAGCAGCAGCCGTGCTTGGGGTCCTTCGGGGAGTCGGCCAGCAGCCTCTCCGTGGCGTCCTCGCTCTCCACCAGCAGGGCGGTGAGAGGAGTGACGAACTGGTGCTCGACAGCCAGCGCCATGATCCTCTGGGTGATCTTCCTCTTCTTCACAGCTGTTGGAGCCAGAGACCTGCAGAGAGCCACAGCACAGCCGACACATGAGACAAGTCCTCCTACATTTCTTTCATACTAAAACTTTCTTCAGGCAAAATATTTTCTCCTGAAAAAAGTTGATTTTATTTTGTATGAAACCAAATTTAAAAAACGTTTTATGAGAACATTTCTTTCAGACGAAAAACTTTTCTCCTGACAAAACTTTCTTTTCGTTCGGTTTCAGACATTAAAAAAAAAAAGGCTCCAGAATTTATTTTTTTTCCAGACGTAGCAAATAAATATTGTCTTCACTTGCCCTTCAGGTCTTCCACACTCAACAGGTCTCAGTCACACAGCCTCTCACCTTTCAGAGATCAGCTGTTTGATGGTGATGTAAGCCCACATCTGTCTGGCGAAACCTGTGAACGAGTGCTGCTGCTTGGCCAGCTCGGTGTCCAGCTCCGCGGTGTCGGCGTCCGTCTCTAAGGTGATGTCCAGACGGGCCTGCGGGACGGGACAGAGGACACTGGTAGTTCTACTGGAGGTCCCGTCTCTTCCCTGCACCCTCGACTTCTGACTCGTGTGATGCATTTCCTTGATGATGTGTTCATTATACTCACAGCAGACGCGGTGGTGAGGCTGGTCAGGGTGTTGCTGTCGGACGGCAGCACCTTCCCGGCCACCACCAGCTCCGAGCCGTCAAAGTACTTGTCGAAGCGGTTCTGGGTGACGTCTGACACCGAGTCCTCCGGGAACTGTATGGTGACCCTCCTCAGCAGAGGAGAGGAGACCTGGCTGTAGAACGCCTGCAGACGGGAGAGTTTGGTAAAACACCTGGAATTCTTACACCTCAACTCTTTCTTGCATCGAGAAAAAGCTGTCGTACCCGTAGCTGGTCTGCAGCGTCGTGGTTGGCGTAGATCCTCTGAGCCACGCCCCTGTTCTCCATGGCGATACGTTCCAGGAAGTCGTAGTCCACGTCGAAGCCGATGCCCAGCGAGAAGAGAGAGAACTCCTCCCTCATCACCCGCTTCACGTTCTTCTGGATGGTGCTGAGCTTGATCTCGCCTGAGAAGAAATCACGTAGAACGGCGTGTTGATAGATGAGGAGATGAATTTAGATCGGTCGGCCGATCGGAAAAGCTTCGGAGTCGGACCGTCTTACCCACAGTGGGGTCTCCGTCTGACACCAGGATGATCATGGAGACGGAGCGAGGGTCGATGAGCCCCTGATTGGACGCCCGCACCAGCATCTGGACCGCTTTCATCAGAGCCTCGTTGATGTTGGTGCCTGAGGTCAAAAAGCCGTTAACGACGAGTTCTCAGAGCAGATCAAAGAATTCAAAGAAGAGGTTTTTCTCACACCTCCGTTGGGTTTGATGCTCTGGATGTATTTCTTGGCGTCCGCGATCTGGATGGACGAGCCGGAGACCAGCTCCTCGCTCCAGCAGCGCACGTTGTGGTTGAAGTCGATGATGCTGAAGTGGTCGTCTATGGTCAGGTCGTCCAGGATGGCCTGCATGGCCTCCACCGTCTGTGAGAGAGGTTTGGGATTTAAAAACAGTCTGCAGAACGACCACACGGTGGCAGTGTTCTGCTGAGGAGGAGGGAAAACAACCTCGCTTCATCACTCACTTGCTTCATCTTGACCCCCCACATGGATCCACTGACGTCGATGACAAACACGATGTTTTTAGGAAGCGGTGAGAGGTTGGAGGGAGCAAAGAACTGCACAAAATGTCCGTCAGACACCTGGAGGGAACAGCGGAAGTTTTACGCGATCGTCACCTGTATGCGATATTAAAGCAGTTGATTAAAGACGAGTGTGTACCTGTAGTTCACCAGCATTGCTGTCCCTCGTCACGTCATATTGGACGGAGAAAACGCCGTCGATGGCACTTCCTGTACAGTTATCACACTTCCTCTGCTGCTGGAGGGTCGGCTTGAAGACAATATGAGCCTGTGGACACAGACGCATCATCACTATCGTCATTACTATTATTATTATTATTATTATAAAAGGTATGTTTCGGTCTATTAAGAGCACAGTTTGTCATTTTTTTGTATCCTGACGTCCTTCCTCACTTTCTGACTCTCTTCCTTGAAGTTAAATCAACAGGTGACCTATTGAAATGCACCTGATAAATAAGGATTTTTCTTGGTTTGAACATTGGTACAAAGGAACATGAGTACAAACTCAACAAAATTTCAGTGTGGAAATGTTCTTTATTACATTTATTACTCTCATTATGTGGAAAGTTCGGTCATGACTCAAGGAAAATGATATTAATTTTGATGCAAATGGCGCCATCGTGTGTTCGTTTGTAACAAACTTTACATTTTGGTTGGCTAATAATTCCTTAAATTTTGTTTCCCCCTCAATTTCTTATAGTTAAAGACAAATATCCTTATATAATCTTACATCTATATATAAATAAAAGTAATATTTCAATCTATATCTATCTATCTATAAGTCACGAGACTGATTAATTGACTGTCTATGAGGAAACTGGACGACCAACAAAGATCAGAGTAGAGGAGACGACACGATTTTTTAAGAGTTTGTTGTTGTTTGTCGTCATATTTTATACTTTCTACTCACTCATAACTCTGGAATTCACTGCATAATCGCAACCAAATGTAAACAACAGATGCACTGAAACTCTGAATCATCTGGCAAAATTCAACATTATTGCACTTTATTCCCGAGTCATCGTCGACTTCTGTGATAAATCCGATGAAATTTAAATGTCACAGAGACGTGCGCCTCAGTTTTAAATTTCCAGTGTTCCTAAATAAAATCAGAGGACTGCTCAGCCTCGGTAGAGTAGCTGGAGCTCCGGGTGTTTCCCAGTCTCACCTTGTCTTTGGATGATGTAAGTTTGATCAGCTGTGTCAGCTCCTCTCCGAGGGTGTTTGTTGTTTGGACTGTGGAGATTCCTTTGGGTTCGTAGATGTACACGTCCACCTGGAGAGAGAGAGAGAGAGAGAGAGAGAGAGAGATCGGGTCAGGCACGACCGACAGAACACAGAGTAAACACGAGTCGCGATGTCCTCACCTGGAACTGCGGCACCAGCCTCCCCGGCTGCAGGTACAGCGAGTGCTCGTAGAGACCCAGCTTCCTGTGCATCATCTCCTGGTAGTGGAGCTCAAACTCGATGTTGCTGCCGGGAGGAACGTGGACTTCTGTCTTGAAGGTCTCCATGTCCTGGGAGTTCGCCCTGTAAACAGAAATGTGTGAGTCTGTTGAGTTCTACTGAGGATTAAAGCTGGTAAAGCGGCTGGTCCGGTACCTGACGATGCCTGCTGCCTTGCCTCTGGCTCTGGCCTGGGCGTACAGGTTCCTGGCCACCGTCTTCTCCTTCACTGAGCCCATAAAGGTGATCCCGTTCACATTCCTGCAACGAAATGTCAAATCAAACCTCTAGAAGATCTCTTGAACAAGGCTGGACCGTGTCAAACTGGGCTCACATGGTGAAGTTTGTGATGAAGGCTCGTTTGGGGATCTGGACGTTGAAGCCGATGCTCTGAGCTTTGGAGCCCGAGTTGACCACGGAGCTCCTGACGGTGGTGTGGGCGAAGCGGGACGTGATCCGGCTCTCCACCTTGTAGCTCTTGACGGTGATGTCATCTCCACGGATGGCCTGCAGAGATTTGTGATTTGACTCAAAACCAGCCCAGTGGTCCGAATGACATGTTTCAAATCTACAATTTAGATATAATTTCTACAATAAGTTCACGTTTAGATTAAACCTCTGTAAGGCGTGCCAGCTGGGCAAGATGGCTGCCAAGCAAGAGACCACTGTTCAAAATGACTTCTAGACATTTGTACACAGATATTTTTAATGAGAGACCCTGTTCAAGATGACTTTTCAGCATGAAACCACTGGAAAGTGAGGCCAAGTCTGATCTAAACTGTTTCTCTCCTGTGTTTATGACTTCAGCAAATTATCAGTATAATCGTTTTAAGTCCCGTATTTTTCTTCCACCTGTTAAAACAAGTGATGAGGGAAAAAAATCAGGAGAAAATAAAACGTTAAGTTTGAAACATAGTTTCAGCAGCAACTTCTCCCGAAAAAAAAATATTTTCACCTGAAAAGTTTTTTTCACTCGGTTTCCCCAAAAAAATTTTTCATGAACATGATTTTTTTTTTTTACAGAAGGAAAAGAAAAAAAAAATTCAGGAGGAAAAAAATTCTCCTGATTTTTAAATTTTTTTTCCAGGAGAATTTTTTCGTGGAA
>OMLP01002953.1:9910-37516 GCA_900302685.1 Spondyliosoma cantharus | reverse complement strand
TCATGTTTATGAGGGTGTTGAAACGGGTAAGCCATGCCAAAGGAACAGGTCACAGACTATCAAGGCATTACATCCATGTTAGGTTAAGAGTTTGTGTGTGTGTGCATGCACCCTCGGTTGTCTTTATTGCCTCTTGAACCCACTAGTGCTCACACAGCATCATTAATCAGAATATTTTCAGAAGTTTCCAAAAGCCTTTTAAGCTTTAAATCTAATCCAATAGGCTGCTGCAGAATAGATGCAGGTTGTTCCATGTCCACTTCTAAAATAAATGCAGATTGCACAGTGTCATGGCTGTAAAGAAAATATATATAATAAAAGTATATATATATCAGTTTAACTTTCAGTACACTGTTCCACCTGACACTGTGCTTGATTTTTACCAGAACAACAAATGATGAATGAAAGAAAAGTTAGCACAGAATTCTTTGTCAGGTTCTTCACTCTGAGCATATGTATGTTCACAGGGTGAATATAATAGGTGCCACAATTACATAGAAAGTTTCAGTTTCCGTTTATGAACATAAAGAGAAAAGAAGAAAATGACTCAGGGGAAGACACACACAATCACACACACAAAAAAAACTTTAGTGCATGATATCTGTACACCTACTATATTGCAGTTGATCAGTTGTGGGTATTGCACACATATTACAGAAGTGTTAGTTGGGTGTGCATATTGTATATTTTTTTAGAATTTGTTTGAATTTGACTGTTTTCAGACAAAACACTGTATAAATGATAATTAAAGCCATTTAGTATCGTTAACCAGAATAACATACCCAGCAGCGTAGAAAACCAACATTTAGAGCATAACACAGGGAGATTAATAATTGTTATAGTCTTGGCACCCGTATTGAATCAGGAGGATTTTTAAGTAATAACCAGTCCTTCACAGAAAATGACTAATTGAAATGTTATTGTATGCTGTCATGTTAATGGTTTTGATTTATGTCTCTTAGGTGAAATTTACGACTGCCCTGTAAAGTATCTTTATTACCCAAACCAACACTGTTACTAGGTGGTTTCAAGCCAACACACCCAAATCCACCACCCTTTAACTTTTCAACTGGACTTGAACTCTACTTAAAAAGCTTGCTTACCAAGAACACAACCTTCCACCCAGACACAGTGTGACACAACACCTCCAGTGAGCAGTTTAAGTGTAGAAAGCTGTACTGTACGCGGCATTGGCTGAAGGCTAAAAGAGGTAATAAGCTTACATGTCAGGCCCACTGGTTGGCTCCTTCTCGTCAAACAAAGAGCGATTATCCCACTTTCTAACAGGAAGGAAGGAATGCACTGTGCTATACACAAGCATTCAGCAGAAGAAGGGTCAGGATAAGTTGTTGTTATGTGATTGTGGAATGTGTGTAAGAGGGTGTGTGCATTTTCTGTGTTTGTGACTGCCTCTCAAGTACATTGCGTGTGTGTGTGTGTGTGTGTGTGTGTGTGTATTCAGTCGAGGGTGAGCAGCCACGCATGGCGCCGAAGCCTCCTTATTCTTGAATTCCTGGTAAAGATGCTTATTTGAGACCCTCTTCATGTGTGCGTGCGTGTGTGCGTGTGTGCGTGTGTGTGTGTGTGTGTGTGTGTGTGTGTGAGTGTGTGTGTGTGTGTGTGTGTGTGTGGCTCTGTGTAAAACTTGGGACACATGATAAAAGGGTCCAGCTCAGGTTGGCTCAGGCAGGCTGTAACCGGATGGTGTCATTCCTCCAGCATGTTAGGTGGTGACACTCCTTGATCCCTGACTTGATGATACACATGATTTAAACCACCGCCTCTCCTGGCACTAACCACACATGCAGGATCTGACACCGTCAATGAACACAGGCTATGGTTAAAGACGCAGGACTTTTACAGATAAGACCTGGACATTTGGAAGGGAAAGTGGAAATCTTCCCTAAATAACTGGGACTGGTTCAAGCCAGGCTTTCAACCCAAACTCCTCCTCAGTTATACGTGCCTGTGGAGGCTAGTAAATAGATTTTCAAGTACTGCCCATAAGGAAAGGCAAGTTTATTTCTATTTTGCATGTTCAGAAACAGGGCAACTCAAGGTGCTTTACAGAAGCTTACTAAATACATTAAAAATACAGCATTAAAATTCATTTTATAATTGCATTTTCAAGACAGTCAAAACTAAAGGAAGCAGATTAATAGCAACAAATTAAAATTACGTTTTAAACAGTTTTAGCAAACTTCAGATATTCAGGAAGATTGTTCCACAGGTGGGGAGCATAGAAACTAAACGTGAACGCTGCAGCAGTAGCAGCTGTATGTCTGCTGACTGACTGGAGTGCATATATTTTATAATTATATGCAAAAAAATACATTTATCTAACGCCTGTTGACACACATAAGTTACAGAAGTAAAGGCTCAGCTCAAAACTAGGTGTTTCACAGTCCTTCCACATGTACAAAAAAACTACATAACACAATAAAAGAAAGGCAGAAACCAAAAAAGCACAATATGACCTCTTTAAATACAGCACCTGAGTACATAGTTCACCACACCTGGTGCTATATGGAACTACGTAGATGGGTACATCCTGTGACTCTGTGTGAGAGTTTTTCCATGTGGGTGATAAACCTCAGTGTCCTACGACGCACTTAGAATGGACGTCTGTCAATCTAAAACAAAGGCCTGAACTCATGTATCCTAAAATATATCATAAAAATGTTACTTTAATAATCAAAAATCTCAATGTACACTTGTAAAAACATGTGTCACAGTTTCTCAGATCATCACTGATTCACCTCCTCTCATGTGATTGTAGTCATCCAGCATCTCTATTCTTAACAGGCATTTAAGAGATATAAAGAATGGATGACTCTCAACATGTGCAACTACACAAACTTACACTGCAATGTTCTGTATGTGTGTACATATGCAAGCATCATAAAAACAGAAAATAGCCTCCATCGTCAGTGTAACACTCCTGTGTACATTGTGTATATGACTGATTTGAGACAAACACACCCTGCTGATGGAGGTCACACAATCACATGATTTCACCCAAGCTGGGAGTAATTAGGTCAGGTTCGTCCAGGAAAATGTCTAGACTGGACCTCTTTTCACTGCAAATAATGTAGCCACTGTTCACACAGGTCAAATGTGCATTAGCTGACGTGTGCGTGTACACGCATACACAACATAAAGCTTAAGTTGTTAACCTTTTGCGCGTGATTACGTATGTGTGCGTAAAATGATCCAAAGCACAGAAAAATTAACATATTTCCTCTGCAGTGTTCATGCTTTTACTCGGGGAACAGATCGTCCTGTGTGCGTGCTCCTGCAGCCATCACACATACTGCTGTCATTTTTAGCACCGGGGGACCAGCACAGTGTGGTTAACTCCACGTCCACCTGTTAGAGCGTCACAACAATCACCTTGTCACTTCATTTCCACAAGACACGCACATGACAGATTACATATACGTGCAGCTGATGTAACTAGGTGCTAAAAGAATGGTTCTTAGGCCACCATCACAGGTGTCAATAAAATGAAGCCAACTAGCTATTTTGTCATCCAAATGGTTGTCCTGGTCCTGGTTGTCAGTGAACTTTGGACATCAGGAGAACTGATATCCATACACCTATCTGACCTGTTTTTTATTTAGCCATGGCATAATAAGCTGAAATTCACACTCACTAACTCTGACGGGAAAAGGTATTCCCTCAGGGGAAATGAGAAATTATTGTGGCCTATTTATACATGTGGAAACATGGTGGCACGTGCCTTGGAACTCATGTGCTGTAAATCTAGCGCTAATAGGCTAAATCTTGCAGTTAGTCTGTGACCTACTCAGGCATCCGCTTGAAGCAAGTGAGCTAGTGTTGGAAAAACCCCTGGAGGACAGAGAGGTGCTCAACATTGAATTTCCTGTTTCTTGAATAGATACAAGCAAAATTATCTCAACCTGGATGTGGTTCATATGGATTTTTTATGTTCTGTATTGTGTTCAGGTATTCAGATAATTACATTAGAGCTATTAAATGTCTCAGTGTCCAGTTAGATCATGTTTGGTTAGCCCAGTTGAAAGCGAGGTACATGAAATCCAGAGTAGCCCAGATTCTTGTTCTGCGCTCACATTTTTGGCTGGTGCCACTTTAAGATGAGCAATGTTCCCTCAAGGAGTGGAGTGAATGGAAGTTCTATCCGGATTATTTCATTTGAAGTTTTCAGCAAACAGAAAACTACCCAGTATTACAACAGAAAACTGTTGAGAATCAACCACCCAGTAGGTCGACCACAGTGATACTGATTTGGGGTTAGAAGTTATTTATTCTTTTAAAAAAAGATTATGTAATTTGTCTTCGTAAAGTTTTAAAATATACAAAAATACAAACAGGAAACAGCAAACTCCCAAGCTGGAGACACAGGCATAGAAGAGATAAAACATTATATTTATGTTCACCAGAGCAGCAAATATGTGCTCATTAATATAGTCTCCAGGGTCCACAGTGACCATAATAGAAATGTTGACATGTTAACACATCACAATATTTTCTTGGAGCTGATGAAGGTCACATACCTGTAAATCAACATGGTACATGAGTCAGATGAGAAATGCCTCATCTAAATTGGAGTTTGACAATTGTTTTAAGTTGCAGACATAAAAAACATTAAGCCTGCTGTTCTCTTCTGAACTTTAACGGATACTCCACTGGAAGTGTGCAATCTGGAGTGATTTCTGTAGCTAAGTAGGGGGGATATCCCCCCCCCCTTCCTTTTTTTCCAACTTCAGGCCAAGATCAGAAATAGGTGTCACTGTGTTAACACCAAGAACAAGATGGAACTGTACCAATGTACAGGTATGACACCATCCTATCCAGCTATAAGAATTTAAAGTCATGGTTGACTCAAAAAGGCAAGTAGCACAACTGCATCTAGACTTGCGACTCATCTTTACAATTATACAAAGGCAACATAGCGCATTTATTATCATAGGTTTGATAAAATAATGAATCATGAAGCATGTCTAAATTTATATATAAATTCATGATTATCTCTCTACACAAACACACAGCCCATGTAACCATAGAACTATATCAATGACAAAAGAAGTACACAGAGATCTTTGATGGTGTGTATAGTCAGCTACTGACAGATTTATTTGTAGGAGAATGTGTCAGATGGTCCAGTATAAGTCAGTGGTTTGACATAACAGTAATAGAATAATGATCCATTCAACAATAACTTTTTAAAAACAAAAATATTGATCATCTAAAGATGATTAAAAAGAAAATGATAAGTTAGCATGGCATTGTTGCATTTACAAACAAAGAATACAATTACAAAAAGCTCCATAAAAAAGAATCCCTCGAACTATTTACAATTGCTGTACAAGGATGGCGAGGCGGTCTTCCTGCTGCAAGAAAATAAAGAGAAAGAATATTGTTAGACAAGGTTGTACACCCCTATACATTTATATTTTTGAAAACATGAGCAACAAACAACTTTGTTTCCGAAGTATTTTTGTCCTGAAAGGACATGTTTTTAGCTGCAAACCAGGAAAAAATTTGTTTTTAAACCGCAAGAACCCCTAAATGTTATTACTGTCATACCAGAAAAACAGGTACAAACTTAATCTGTCTTCTTACCTATAAACGATTGAGCAGGTTGTTCTGAATGTCCTCATACACCTGGTTGTAGATCTCCGCTTTGTGTTTCAATCCATCCAGGTACTCTGTAACACACAAAAGGTTGATGAGTAAACAGACATTCGAAAAATGTCCTTATAATAAGTTACCCAAAGAAAATATCAAAAAACACATTGATCTGACAAATATCCACTGATATGAACTGGATAAAGGATTCAAGCTGCAACATACCAATACTCAAACTGCAGTTTTCCATCAGTGTCCTGTGCTTCAGGTACATTGGCCACACATGGCCGTCAAACAGGCCGGGAGGGTCGGGGACAGTGTATTGTCTTGTACTGAAAATAATAAAGCACACTGTTAGACAATGTGCATTTGCCATGACGGGATTATGGAGGAAAAACAACTACTATGAATACATACATTTTTTTTTAAAAAAAGGTAGTGAAGAGGTAGTAAAAAAAAACGAGAAACAAAGGTATAAACAAATGTTTTTTGTACTCTCACCTTCTCCTTCTTTTGCACTCCTCGTAGGGAATTGTTATGTAATAGCACTTGTTGAAAACATCCAGCAGCGGCCTAGAGAGGAGATGAACAAGGTGATGAGCAGGGCCGGTGATAAAGATACAGAATGTGTTTAACCAAACCAGAATAAAGGAGCATAGTTATGTAACTGCTCATACTGTCTGTTATCTTCATCTCTACAGAGTACTCAACGTTCAACCAGCAGTCAACTTATGGTTGAACAACTCAGAGATAAGGCCTTAAGCAGAAAGAGGCTCTCTATCTGCAGGACCCGCCCGAGTTCGCCTGCAGAGGTCTGTGAGTATGTGGTCTGTGGTATGTGCCAATGGTGAGCAAGCAAAATTACCACGTGACACAACAGAAGTAACACCGCCCTTCTCATGTTTGTTGTCATGAATTTCTGAGAAATTGCGAGAAACAAAATGGCTAGTTGCCCTCACTGAAAACTCGGTGGTCTGAGGGCAATTATGCAAGTGAACTTATTCAATTTAAAGCCAAGTAAAAGCAACCAACAGGTTGTTTGAAAAAACTAACCACCTTTCATATCAAATAAAACCAGTTTATACCCATCAACATTACAAGTCAGTCGTTTGTGATGGTGCATCAAGCAGGAGCTTCCTTGTAAGCATTTTCTCAAGGCTGGCACACACAGAGAGTGAAATGGAGTGAATTAAAATTAACGTACGGGTAGTTGTAGAGCAGGAAGCCCTCCACGATCAGGATGTGGGTCTGCTCGTCGGGGTCGGCCACACTGGATTCAGGAGACAGAGTGACGCCGTGGGAACGGGCGAACTTCACTGGGTTCTCAATCCAGCCTTTTACTGTGTTGGTCATGGCCTCCATATCCAAAGATGTGATCACTGTAGAGCAAGATTGATAGAAAGGAAGACGATGGAAATGATAGATAGTGAATTAGAATAGACACATGTTGTGAACATAAATGTGTTTTGAATTTAGCTCCAAGTTACTGGAGATCAATGTAAGCTTAATGTTGATGTGATGGGCGTATAATGTGTTACAGCTATAATGTATAATGTTGTAGGATGGAGGGGGTATATGACACTGAAGGGTTAACAATGAGTCATTGGCAGTCTTCAGTGAAGTCTTACCATCCCATTGTTTAAAGCCGTCCTCCCCGACTTCTATCTGATCAGGTTTCTGAAATAACAGTCACCAATAAAACATTGCTGCAACCTCACAGCTCCGAACACTTCACCAGATCCCACTCACATGCCAGACTACCAAGGTCAAACAAGGACCCACACACACACGAAAGAAAAAGGAACATAGAGCATGCACAGAGTAAAGCAAGCCATTTACAAAAGTACATAGCTTTAGTGAAATTGCCAAATAAATGTAATGTGAATGTATGAGTGGAAGTAAACTGGGAAAAAACAGATGCATATGGCCATGTTAGAGGAGTACTGTAAAGTTGATTTAAAGCTTGTTAGATGGCTATCACAGTAAATCAAGCAAAGAAACTATGTTACACAGACATCAAGGCCATTATTAATCTACCTTCTGTGGAGAACAGAGCAAGTGGGATGTGTAATCACTCATGGCAGAACCAGCTGCTTTGCTTACATGCAATGCCCATGCAGTACACATAGGAGGGACAGATAAGACCATAAAACCTATTATTCACACAAAAACTCACCTTGAAAAAGTCATCTTGATGCACAACACAGCAGTTGGGCAATGTCTTGATCAACTTATTTGTCAGGGTAGTTTTACCCCCATTAGTGACTCTGTGAAGGCAGAAAATTATAAAAAAAAATACATATTAATAATAATAATAATAATAAATTGCTCAACAAGTTTATGATTTAAAACATTATTTTTCTTATCAGAAAAAAATAGCAAATGTGCAAGCTTTCAGAAGATACTTTGCTACAACTGTTTACATTTTATTTGATAATTTAGTATACATGACATAAAGTCATATTAGCCTGAAACATAGTTTAAAGAAATTAAAAGGTGCGTGTGTGTGATTAAAAGTGAATAGGTACAAAAGGTAACAGTCAAGTGGTGCTGCACAATAAGCACATGGCTCTGTTTTCATAAAATCAGCTGAAATAGTATACATTGAAAACTGTGTAATTTCCTCATTCAACCTTTTACTAATGATGATTATGATGTTAAACTGATTATAGTTTTGGACAACACTAGTTTGTACTTATATGATTCTCCCTCCACTTTTGAGCGGAGTCTGGCGGTGAATTTTCAAAAGTCCCGCTCGATTGATGACAACAAACGAGTCGCACCGGACATCACTTTAAACCGGTTTAACAACACGCCTTTACTATTTTCTGGCGGGCGGCTGATAAAACATGTGCCCGAAAGGATAATGTTCATGAACCACAAGCTAACGCTGGCCATCACTGTGAAATAAATAACCTCAAGCGAATAGTTTATCTTGAGATGCAGCCGCGAACAATAACACAGGCTCATGACACATGATCATCTCAGTCAGGTCTGGCATAAACTCCACTTAACGTTAACTGTCAGTTGAGCTAACATTAAGCTAACAGTGTTTTATATTTTAACAGGTGTGTCTTCACGCCAAAGATGTTTGCAAATAACTGTTTAGCTAGTTTAATAAATGCAATAACACTTACCCGCCAATTCCTATAATGTACTTCATCTTTTCTTCTCTTCTCGACAGCCCTGCTCAATGTCAGCTGAAGACACTGCCAAGAGTGTATTTTAACAAAGCCGAGGATAAAAATCCAACAATTAAACCGCTCCAGCAGCTTGTGGACTAAACTTCTGCTCTGGATGAGTTTTCTACTGCTCCATTGACTGAGAGCGCGAGGTACAGCGGTTTATAGCCAGCCTGCGTCGTATTGCGTCACTACTCACGCAGGCACGGGGCGTCCTCATGATCTGACGTGCTCGTGCTTTTTTCCACTCGTCCTACGTGCCTCTCCGCAGCAGCCAATCAGCTCCCGGAGAGCGCCTACCGCCAGCTAATCACAGCCCCCGAACTTTCCAACATTTACATATTTAGGCGCAGCTGCTCCTGTCAATCAATCAGGGCCGTGGACGATGTGCAGCTCTTCTATTCAACAGTTTATCCACCTGGTGACGTTATGTGTCGTGGAAAACTACCGTTGATGGTGTCTTATAGACACATTGAAATAACAGCTGCATCTCTTCTGCTCTGCTGTGTACCAGGAAACTGGTTACATTTCTGTTATCAGGGATGTAATATTCATTGAGAAAAATGTTAATATATGGTAATTTCCAAATATTATTAAAAAAACAGTCTATTATTAGGATAATGTAATACTTTAAACCATTATAATTAAAAGCATGCAAAGCCAGCATCATATTAAATCATATTAATTAAATTAACATGGTGGGATTTTCTTAGAGAGCACAAATGTGTAAAAAGTACCAGCCAAGTAGGTTAAGAAGTATTATTATTGCGATTTTTAGGTCTGGGTACAGCTAATTAAAAGCAAAAACAAGGTCATTTTATTCTTCAAAAGGAGGACAGATTACATGTATTTTCTTTGTCTGAATTATAGTCAGTCATACCAGGAGTATTAGGTCCTTGAATAAAAGTAGCAATACATTATATTTAATTCAATACATTTAAACATTCCATTTCCGTTCCGTTTTCTTATACCACTTTTTCCTTCACGGGGTCGTGGTGATGTTTCCCCCTTTTTCAGGGGGATTACTGGGGCCTATCCCAGTTACTCGATGGGCGAAGGCCAGGGTACACCCCTGAATGAGTCGCCAGCTCATTGCAGGCACATTTAAACATGTAAAATGTAAATTTAACTACATATATCTTATTTAAATGTACTTGCATTTGAAGTTGAAGCACTTTTAGGCCCATATTTAGTTTCAACAATATCATTATTATTATTATTGAATTTGGTAGATGTGGAGCCAATTTCGATTACTTTATATAGTCAGTGTTGTAAAAAGTACCCAAAAGACACACTAAAAGAGTAAAAGTAAAGATACCTTGTTAAAAGATTGCTTTGGTAAAAGTGAAATTCAAAATAGTGGTTGAGGAAAAGTTTTAAAGCAACTGACATCAAATATACTTAAGTACATATATATATATAATACAGATAATGAAGTACCTCAAAATTGTCACTTCCTTCAAATTATACAGCACTGATCCCTTTTACAAATCTCAGTAATATACACGTTAGAGAATTTTATAGATATGTTGATAGAAACCTGTCATTTGTAACCTGTCATTTGTTATGTCACAGCCCAGATGAGCTTTCATATGTAAAGTGTGTCAGCGGTGTGAGTTCCACTGTGCAGCAGCAGGAGCTCTAAATTTGAGGTGACGGATGTCATGGGGTCAGACGTGAGCCAGAGCAATGTAGCATGCCTGATGTTTTATAAATATTCAATATTCACAAAGGAGGTTCACATTGAAGTAAATTTCAGAGAAAACAGAGAAAATGTGATAATTTCAGATTTTATGCTGCTCTGTCTCCAGGTAAATCATCTTCTGTTCAGTGTCTTGCTCTCTCCCTGACAGTGTGTGTGTCATCCACTTCTATTTGTGTGAACGTCTCCATGTGCAATGTGAATCCTGTCACAGCTGTCAGGGTCAGGGGTTAGGGGTCAGGGGTCAACAATCAGGGTCTTTCTCTGTCAGTGTGTAAGGGAGAAGGGTGTCACAGGTGACTCATATGATAATCTTATGGCTATGGGGACGTCGCTGGACCTGATCACTGCCTCGTCCAGACATGTAGGGCATCCCCTGACATGGCAGCACCAAAAGTAACCTGTCTTTTGGGACGTCTCATACACCTGCATGTCTTCATCCAGCAGCAAGTTTGACCTCCTCAGCCTCACATCAGTTCTCATTAAAGTATTAGTAGGGGTAAAACCCACAAGACTACTGCCATATTGATAATGTCAATAAAACAAGCATTAGCCCTTCGAAGCAAAAAAAATGCTTTGGACCTCATAAACATAATGATTTAAAAGTATGTGTACACATGTAAACACAGTCTTCATTATATGTATTTTTATGATACAGATCAGTTTGCAAAGAAAAAATAGAAAGCCTTGGGTAAATAAAGGATACAATTGAAATACTTGAATAAAAAAGTAGCATCAAACTAACATGTAAATGTAATGATTCGTAACAGAAAATTGCGACTTAAACCTGCAACAACTGATTTTTTGCCTCTTGGGGGCAGCAGATAAAAGCTGTAAACACAACACTGCCATAGTAATAAAACATGATATGACAGCAGCTGCCTATTCACACATCTAATTTAATAATTGCCATTGTAAGAAAACTAAACACACAACAGGTTTTTTGTGAGGAATAGTTTATTCAGTTATATTTACAAGGCAGAACTGATCATATCAATCAAAACAACTTCAGAACCACGAATGATAAATCATCTTTCCCACTGAAATCTGAGCAAACATGTTACAGCAGACGAATGGAAGGCAAATCATTTGTACAAATATTGTGCTTTCATAGTCAAAATGAACATTTTGTTTCAAGGAAAATTCATACCAGCCATTTATATGCAAGTCTTGCTTATGATATTGGGTCTGACTTGATATAGTTAACCTACAAACGAACATAACTACAAATCAAAAGGTTACATGTTACATTCCTTCACATTATCTGGATTTCTTTTACCATTTGGTTCAAAAATAGGCACAAAGTAGAGCCAACAAAACTCAAAGGAATGATGAGCTCTGTTTGGATTGTGATAAATATGTGAGGAAACTGCTCAGGTTTGGTTTATTGGTGTGAAAACAGCCTCACATCTGAAAAGAAATGAAAAGTTGAACCTTTTCATTAACATTCCTGTACCAGAAAAGGCAAAAGAATGTGAGGAAAACTAGAATTAAGATGGCACTTATGAATTAAGAGTCCTACTTTCTGCTTCAGAGAAGCTTGTCCATGCCTTACTAACAGCTACACAACTGCATGGCATTAGGTAACAACACAAAATACATTTTAGGAGAACCTCCAGAACATAAATCAATCCCACTACATGCTGAAACCATTCAAAGGTTATGTGACAAATCCAATAGTGCAAAACAAGGCAGGCAGGAAACAATATTATGCAGCATTTTACAAAAATAAAAATTGTTACTCCGTTGCCCTCCTGCTGCTACTAAGTTGAACAGATGGAAGACATAAGAGGAAATCCATGCAATCCCAGAACAAACCATAATGCATTAGGATGTTTGAGAAATGCTTGTTAAACGTGACAACGTGTTGAGATCGACTCAGAAAAAAACAAGATGTCCCTCTGATGAAATAAACAAAAGTTTTGAAATAATCGCCACATGAGCTACATTAACCTCATCATTCTGAAATCAGATCAAAACGGTGTCCTTTACAGGCCATTTTGTACTTAATCAAGTTATGGTCAGAACACGTTTTCACTGTGAGCTGTCAACAAATGATCCCATGTGAAACAGATCTGTAAGAATAATACAAGAGTGCAATTTATAAAATGATTATGCCAACACATGGGCAGTGCTTGTGTCTTCATTATGGCCACTTTGATACGAATTTCATACAAAATTATTGCAGATGCGTTGGGTTAGTGTTATATTTATCTTAACATGACATACAGGTTGCAATATGAAGAATATGACGCCTAAATATGGCATAGTGAATATAAAGCCTTTTTGTTTAACGTTGTATGAAGTTTGTTTATGTGGCCATAACCATGTACAGAAGCCCCAAACGGTCATGGGTCAGACATACTAGTTTCTCAGTTTTCTCGTGATAGCAACATACATTTTTATTTGTTTTCATGTCATTTTCATGGAATAAAGATAAGGAGATCATTTTCTTGAGATCTCAAGAAAATGAGCTTTCATATCCCAAGATAACAAGATAAATGAACCAGTTACCACAAGAAAACAAAAGGTTGTTCCCTTGTTTTTTTCTTATAGATTATTCAGATCACACCATGCTAGCGTGCACACATTGCATCTTAACAAGTGTATCAACTGATTTAAGCTGAGAATATCAGATAAATGCCAAATGATTAATTTAATTTTAATAATCAAAAGATATTAGAATTAAAACTCCTAAATCCCACTTCACAGAGCAGTGTGTATGTCATGGTCCACTCTTATGAATCTTATCAAGTTGTTTTCTCATGATAAAGTATCTTGTTATCTCGGGAGAACAACATTTGTTATATAATGACATAAATAACCTGTGATCTCAAGAAAACAAATAAAAATTTAACTTGTTATTACGGTGAAACAGACAATAACATGTTTTACCCCTGACTCAGTAACCATATGACACAACAAGCACTGCTTCACAAACATATGCATGATTCTTATACATCTTTCTCACATGGGTTTCCAGGCCACAAAATACAAACATTGATCATGTTCCCGCATTTTCTATGAACAAGAGGACTGAGGCACATCATAAAACAAGGTAGAGTACAGATGTTAGTACATTTGGACATTTTCAAAATGTCAGTACAGCAGAAGGCCTTATTATACAGCATTTATGGGGCAAAAAAATAAAGATGAAGGCATCTGATACATTGGAAGTATTGTTATTTACATGAAACACACATTATATTCACCCGAATATAATGTGGTCACATACTGACCCAAGCTCAGCGTCTGCTACATCAATAAAGTTGCTCTGAGACATCTCTGGTCTCACCAAGTGCTAAATCATTCTTAACATATTTACACATCACTATTATCAGCCTAAATTCTTATATCTCCAAAAAAGAAAGAAATACCTTCATGTATTACATTTGCTGAATTAGGAAGAAGGCCCAAATAGTCAGAAATCTGTTGTAGGAGGCATTCCCTGAAAAGTTTCTCCTACAGCAACTAGTCTCAAAATGTAATGTTTTTTTTACGGAAGCCTGAGGACTTTCTCCATGGGCGTCAAAGAGGCAAAATTGATTAGTTATTGTTTTCTGTATTCTGAATTTTAGGAATTCAAAGAAACAACCTGGTTGCAAAATCTGGTTAATTCAAGATATGTACCTTATTATGACCAGAAAGTAGAATTATAAAATGTCCTTTAACCACAGTAAACGTCTGTAATCCTTCATGTGAAGAACCTACAACTGGAGCTACAATTGTTTCACCCAACACTGGCACACACGCGCAAAGTTTCTCTCAATATCTAGAGCCTCGCGATGATGTAATATTACAGTATGAGCTATACAAAGGGTACGATGACCGACGGAGAGGCAGAAGGGGTTCCAGACAGAAGGAAAATGAGGCGCCATCTTGATCACAAAATGACGGCACAAAATTGCCTGCTCGATGTTGGTAAAACAAGAAAGCACACGTAGAGTTGATGTACCACAGCCTCATAAGGGTATAAATCGAAGGCTTCATGCTCCATATGTCTGTCACGCTGCATAAAGAGAAGGAAATGTTTGTTTAAAACAGTTAAGACGCGATAGTTTGCAAACAGAAAAAACATTTCACATCCGAAAATATGATTTTGTTAAACAAGGACATTATTACCCCTGTACTAACAAGTACTCCTGCTCACTTCTTTGTATTAATGAGTGGCGTTTGAGCCTCATGACCTTTATCAGAGAGTCAGTTACAGCACACTACTGTATTCATCCTGCAGCCAGCTGGTTTCACAGCAACAATCTACCTCATTAATACTTTGGCTCTGAGAGGCGCCAGTGGTCTGACTTACTACTAATATATGGTGTTTATTCTATGACGATAGTGTATTATGTAATCAACAGTGAGGTGTTGTATGCAGTGGAGGTTTTGGGGAAGATTTGTGTGGAGAGTTGATTGCAAACTAAATTCTTTTAAAATTACCCTTGCAATGTTTTCCTTTTCATCAGTTTTGTTTTCCTCTTCTCCCCTTTATCAGTAGCTGCAGCATGTAGCATTGTTTTGTTTGTCCTCTTGGTTTTGTCCTGTCTGTCTGAGGGTCAGACAGGGTAGGTAGAAACAAGCCCAAAAGAAACCTAGCTTTTTGTTAAAAAAAAAAAACAGTCCAAAACAGTGAGAAAGAGAGAGGCTACTTGATCTGCATGATGTGCACATATTTCACACTAAACAAACAGTGTATGCAGAGTGTTTTTTAATCCTCCTCCACCTGAAGTCAAATCCAGTCCATCAATCCAGTCTCTCTCTCCCACTCTTTTTTTGTATTTTTACCTGTATTGCCCCCTCGTCCCTGGCATTGTTAGCTAAGTAGCTAAAAAACCTCCAATAATCATGCTTTTTTCTTTGAAATGTCACCCGTGTTTGTTTTGTGTATTGGGAAAGGGGCGAGGTGTAGGGGCCGGGTTGTAGACAGATCATATAACGTGAAAAAAATAGACATTTTCACTAAACAGGAGCCATGCCTACAAGGAAGCAACTACACTGAGAAACAAGCACAAAAAATGTGACACAAGACCACCAATATTTGTAAGCGACTTTACAGAAAAACACACCCAAGGTTGCTCATAATAAGGAGACATGGCAACCCTGCATGGTACTGATTCTCACTCTGCAGGGGTGAGTCAATGACCCAGTTCCACCTCTGTTGGAGAGAGCCGTTTTGCAACTCAAGGGGAGGATGTAATGTTCTGTACTGAACTGTACTGAAATGTAACGTAAAAGTTTTCACAGTAATTCTTTTGTATCTTTCTCGAATCCCAGCCCTCTTTATGGACCAGAAAGGCAAATTTTACAGTATAATGTGCGATTTAAATCAGGGTTATTACTTCCTTAACAACATGCATGTGATCTGCACTTAAATGGACAGGATCTTGGATAATAAGGCAAGATTAGCAGTGAAGAGAAGAATAGGGCGACTGAGAGAAGCTACTCAGAAAAAAAAAACCCATCTAATGACCAAGCCTCAGTGTAAAGCTTTGCAAGACACACCAGATAAAGAGGACACAATGGAGGACTATCGACTGGATGAGTGTGAATCTGAATGTAAATGAAAGTTTCAAAAGGACTACAGTTCAACCCCCAATATGAACACACGCCTCCTGCATAAATAACAACAAACCGTTTGCTTTCACACTGCCTCTTCCTCTTCCCAACAACAGAAAGGGTCACTGTTTAGATATCTGCGTGGTGATATAAAAAGCTAGGTGGTGAATCTGTTTCACACTGGGGCACACCCTTCAACTAAGAAATACACACCTGCAGGGCTCTGTCCTTCTCATAATCCTTCACCCACAAACATCGATTTTGGCCTGAGAAAGAGAAAACAAAAATGCACTGAGAACTTTTATAAAGTCAGAAGGAGGACACTGCACCAAAAACTCATAAACTCACAACTAGTCAAATGAGTGAGACTATGACAGGTAGACAGGTACCTCTCTGACTTTTTAATTGGCTCCTGTGGGACTGACTGCTGCTGCTCCTGCTGTCTGCGCTCCTGCTCCATCCTGGACACACACACACACACACACACACACACACACACACACACAATGAGTGCAATTCTGTATGAGTGATTATATATGAATGCACAAGTTACTAATATGAAACAAAATAGGACAAATGTATTTCACCTTTCTCTCCGTGCTTTAATCCTCTCCTCGTCAAATCTGAAAAGGAGTAACACTGTTACATCCTCATTCCACACAGTAAAATCATTTTAAAGAACCAGAGTACTAATCTTATTTGGTATTTAGGATGTGCAATTAGACTTGTTCTCCACCAGGTTTTTTACATGAGTAAGCACTTTTTTAAAAGGACAGCAGTAGGAACTGTTGCCTGCAGTTAAAGGGTTTCTGCTACAGCTCTTTTCCTCCATCTAGTGGTAAGAGGTACTTACTGCACCACACACTCTGGAACATGGACGTGCTCCATGGGGACGATCTCTGCCAGCTCATCCAGGCTGTGGACGTACTGGATCTTATTCATGAACTTCACACTGCAGAGACAAACAACAGATTGGAAATTTCACCGTTGTGGGACTCATAAAGGGGGCGGCTGTGACTCAGGGGTAAAGCCAGTGTCTTGTGTCTCCCCTGGTCTGCATGCTGAAGTGTCCTTGGGCAAGATGCTGAACCCCAAACAGCTCCTGCTGGGCTGGTCGGCACCTTGCATGGCAGCCACTGCCATCAGTGTATGAATGTACGTATGAATTACTGTAAATCATTTTGGACAAAAGCGTCTGCTAAATGCCCTAAATAAAGGGTTATCTTATCTTATCTTATCACCTTGGCTTTTCTCTTTATGAAGACCAGTTAATCTATCTTCTTGCCTTAACTAAGGACCTACTTGACTTAATTTGACAAAACCTGTAACTTGACTTGACCTGGCCAGGAAAAAAATTGACTTGGAACTTGTTTGAGACCTGGAACACATGCCATTGATGTTAAAAGGCCTTTTTTTCATATGACAAGGACAAATCAAAGCAACACATGGTCGTCATTAGTTCACTGCAAAAGTATTTTGCGCATTGTCCACTTTGAAACCTACTCGTTCAGCTGTTGGTTGTGTATGTTACCTGATAAAGGGCCTGGATATCGCCAGGACGGTGCGTATGAACCATGTGGGATGAGCGATGACCAAAGACTTCAGGTTCTTCCTCAATCTGCATTCATACCAAACGAGTACATTCTCAATTAGGTTAGTGTTTACAAGTTTAAAGGCTTTTGCTAACACAGACACCAGAGATTAAAAATATCAAACTGAGAATTAAAAAGAGGTTTTCTCTAAATAGAGTCCAGCTGCAACTGTAGCCTGTGAGTCATCTTCAGCCTCCTGCTCATTGACGGCAACTTCCCTCCATTTTGTGTCTGTCAGTATTGATGTCATGCATTTCTGTACGTACTTACCTCGGTGGCTAAAAATAGCAGAGTGAGTCAAATTTTTTTTCCTTCCATAAAAGTTGTTTTTTTACAGAGACCATGAATCACTTTGTTGGATGATTTTCTCATTTCCCCACCTTCTGTCAATCATCTGGTAACACTTCTTGAGCCAGCTGATCCCGGGCATCTTACTCCGAGGAGTGGCTCCATTCATGTAGATGATCAGGTAATCTTCAGCGACGAGCATCTCCAGACTGCTCACCACATACCTGTATGAAAGGGTACAGTGTCGGGGACAGATTGTGAGACCAAATGTCATGGGTTGGGTTTTGGTTTGTCATTTCCTGTTTTATTTTGTAGAATATATCCTTGTTTGTCTGGTTGTGACTTTCCACTTTTTCCAGCTCTTCTTTATGTGCAAACTTGTGTTTCATTTGTTCATTAGCCCTTGTGTATTCATGTTTTTCCCTTACTTACTTTGTCAGTTTGTGTCTTTTCATCCTGCATTTTTGTGCTCTGTGTGTTCCTGATTTGTTCCCCATAATTTTATTAATGGTTTGCCCCCCGTTCGTAGATTAGTCTTTGGTTTTCTTAGATTCTCCTTGTTGCCTTTTTGTTGCCAGATTTCTGTTATGTTCCTTTTTGTTGCTTACATTTTGGATTATGGACACATAAAAAGAACAAAAAGAAACATGATCAAGGCATGCATACTTTTGACTGTGCCTGGTGACTTTCCTATGAGTTGTGATATAAGGTTACTTCTGATTTAGGGGCCTCTGCCTGGTATGTACATGCAATAATCCATCTATGTATAGCATCAAAGCTTGAGCCTGTACTTGAAAACTAAAAGTCAGTCAGGACAAACTCACAGGAAGAGGTTTTCCATGATGTAGTGGTAATCTGGACAGCTGCTGTCAGGCAGGTAACAGGCAGAGAAAACAATGATGGCGTTCAGTCCCTCGCCATAATAACCTGATGGGAGACATTTTCAGTTAATAGCGAATAATGTCGTGACCTTTGCAGTGTAACATCAGTTTGTCTTGATGGTTGTGTGTCTGTACAATATAACATATTTTAGTCATCCTCCAAAGCCCTTCATGAGTTATGACTGACTGACCTCCGTGTGTGATGACCCGGAGGTAAGGTCTGATGACCTGCATGTCAATACGATGCTCCTGTTCTCCAATGATCACCGTCCTCCAGAGACGTCCATTGTTAGCATTCCCGTCCTCGTCTGCTTCTCCTGAACCGTCACCAGGACCTGCTTTGGCTGAGGCCACCGGCGTGTCATCTGGACAGACAAGAGATTTGTTCAGCCAAAACGTTAAGTATATTGTCTGTGTGTTAGCTCCTTTTAGGTGGAGTTTAGGCTGAACAGCTGATTTAGTGTTACCCTCATTCTCAGCAGTTACCTTTTGTGTCCCTGTGTAAAGATTAATTTAGGATTAGGGGACATACTGAATTAGGTTTCGTCTGAAGATAACTCTGGGTACACATGTAAGGACAGTTTGCAGATTGTGATAACAAAGTGGTTACTGGAGGTATAAGGGTTTGAATATATAAATACATATATAATTATATATAATATGTAGAACCTTTAAAGTTACAAGGTGCTTGAGATTAAAAAAAGTTAAGATAAAACATTTCAATCAGGAATACATGCACAGAACATTTTAAATGATAACAATAAAATAGGATTTGAACAAACAAAACATATGAAACATGAAATAAAAGGTAGGTAAAATTAATAGAATCATTAAATTAAAAAAAAAAAACACTTACCTTCCCACTCCAGCTCGTTGCCATTGGTGATGAACTCCAGCGAGTCTGTCTCATCAGGCGTATCGATGTCATCAACATTGATGTCCAGGTCGTCCGGTGTATCCAAGAAGTCGTCTGACAGCAGAGAACCCTCGCTTTGGTCCAGTGAAAGGTTCATCTCCGGGGCAACCAGTGTCCGGCGTTTACGGTGCGATGATGACATCCCACCGCCTCCTCCTGGTGGGCTCACATTCAGGGAGTTGGGGGGAGCTACAGCAAAGACCAGGAGGGGAGAGACAAACCAGGAAATGTAACTGATGCCATGAAGCCAGAATATTATGGTGATCCGCCAGTTTCTAGTGTTACTTACAGGCTCTGTCGTCTGTGAGACCACAGGAGGAATCCATGTCTCCGTACTCTGGCAGTGGTCTGGAGGGAAACATTCACAGGTCAGCAACCAGTACTGTGCTTGTCAGTGGTGGGAGAAGCGTTCAGATGCTTTACTGAAGTAAAAGAAGCAACACTGCACTGACTGAAATGTTCCTGTATAAGTCCTGCATTGGCTGCTGTTAGCTAGTTAGGCAGTTAGCCATACAGCTAGCTGTCCGGACTGGGAGTTCTAGCACAACGGGAGTGTTGGTGTTTACAACACTAGCACAGGAGCACTGGACCAGGACAAAGATAGTTAGTTAGCATGCTAACTTCAGTAGAGATCAATGTAATACAATGGATAGACATTATAACATCAAAACTGTTATTCCTTTACAGTCTGTTGACAATTTTAGCCACATTTTTGAATGTTTTTAACTAAAATTCTTACATAGTGCAGCTTTGATTTACAGAAATGTATCATTCTGAAAGAACAACATAACACGTTTGGTGAGAACGTCATATCTTCTGTCAATGCGTTTTCAAGCTATGTTTTAGTAGTGTATTTAGCTGTAGAAAAAGGTTCAAAATCATAGAAATTTGGAAATTCAAATGAATAGAGTCGTGACATAGCTTAACAAAAAGCAACACAACACCAAAATCACACTAAAACTATACCAAATGCAGAAACGACAATTTGTATAAGTCGTTTTATGCTGCTGGACTGTGGATTTCTTTATGAAGGACTCGGGTCTGCGACAGTCCAAAATATGTGACTTTATGCATGTTCTCCAGTGCCTCGTCTCAGTCTTCTAACAGAGAATAACAGTCGCTAACAATAGTTTAGAAATGGACTCTGCTAACATAAACGACCAGCTTCCAGCACAGCACAGAACTCCCACAGAGCCCCTTTAAGTACAGCAAGCAATTTATAAGATCTGCTCACTGGGTTCTGAATAAAAGCAGCCTTAACTTTTGGCTAATAAGATTATTTAAATATTTCAGCTCTGTGTTCTCTAAATGCACTAGTCTACATCTATGGACTCACATTAAAATGTAACATTGTGATAAGGATGCAGTTAATGGACCAGTCAACACGTGGGTGATGTCATTGATCTGGCTAAGCATTAAAAAGAGCAGCAAGTCTAAGAGGATAGAGATGGTAATTAACTTCTCTCTGAGGAGAGGTGAAGCTTACAGGGCTGCCAGGCGAGGAGAAAGGCAAGATAAAATAGAGGAGAAAAGGGGAGGAATTAGAGATGGAGTGAGGGAAGAAGTGTGTGTCTGCAGAGACAAAGTGGCGCAGCTCTGCCTGTTATTTACTGCTGACACGCTGCGCAGGAGGAGGAGGTGGTGACAGGAGGTCACAGTCTTGCTTTTGCATATGTTTGTGTTGGTTTGTGTTTATGTGGGAGCAGGCAAGACTACGCACATTGGGGCAGATGAGCCCACACGTACACATATCAGCAACAACACAGCAGATCAAAACACAAGAGATGCAGAGAGCCACAACGCAGTGTTGTTCTGCAGAGATGGTCTTAACTGCAGTCCTGTCAAAGCCAACTGCTCCCGTCTAGAGGAGGGCAGTGTGTGACAGTGTGTGTGCTCCTCCTAAGCCAACAACACTGGCTTTAGCCCAGAGAAACAGGCGCTGATGAAAGGTCCGACCCCACTCCCCGGAGACCCCTGGAGTGATTACCAGTCCAACGCTTCCTTTGTCACAAAATGAAGCCTTTTCCACAGACATAACAGATTTATGGTTTTATTTCCTCTTCTAACAAAAGCAAGATAATCTCGATTGTTCCTGTTCACGGCTGCAGCTACAAAAACATCAATATCAAACCGCTGATGCTTACCTTCCCGAAAATATCACAGGGCTGTTTTTGTCAGAGCCGATTCAAATGAGCCTTTTAACCTCACACACCTTTATGTTGGGTTTGCTTACTCATCCCCTTTCTCCTCGGCAGAGAAGAGCAGAGCGTCTGTCAGTTAATAATCCTTTAGCTGCTGGCTATTCCTCCGTGTCTGACTGTCTTTAACCCAAACCTTCCACCATTTTCCTGGCGATGCTGTGTTGCTGATCGGCGGCTGCTTCTGCGTCACATGACGTAGCCCGAGACCATTTACAGACGGAGCTGCACCTGCTCCCTGGCTTCCTCCTGCCTCACAATCTGACAGAGGAGGAGGAGGGGAGAGGGAGGAGAAGGAGGAGGAGGAGGAGGAGGAGGAGGAGAGAGCCCACTGCTGACTGTCTTCTCTCCTGCTCTTTTTCTGCCCGTCAAGCTTTGAACATCAAATACTTTCTAAATCTTGGTGGCACATTAAGTTGTGTTTTTCTCTCTTCTCCTAGTGTGGCAGATAATTGATCAGCTGTCTTAACTTTTATTATGATTTAATTATCTGCTAAATGCCGTGAATGTAAATGTAAATGTAAATTACAGTACAGCTCCACTAATGCTTAGAAAGTAGAAATATTAACATAAAAAGTAGAACATACATAACATACATTAGTAATACTGTGCAGCTGGCATATGCATCAACACACAGAAACTCAAGAACTTGCCATACAGCTAAAGGCACGCACAAGCACACGCACACGCACACGCACACGCACACATGCACACACACACGCACGCACGCACGCACACACACAGTGGGTATACTTGTGATCAGAAGGTAGGTCAGTAAGAAGTCAAAGGATCTCACCTGGGGAAGTCTTCATCCTGCCACTCATCTTTCACTTCCATGTTCTCCATTCGTAGAGTCGCCTCTGTGGTGCCCATCCCTCAGAGAGGAGAGCCGGGGCCTGGAGGTGTGAAGACAAGTGTTTATCAATGAGCACCATTCACAACAAAACTGATGCATAAAATGAATGTTCTAACTAGACAGCTGGCTTCATGGCTGCGCCGCAGGAACACGTGTTTGACTTTGAAGGGAGGATTCTTATCCAAAATAATTTTTCATTTAACATTTCGGGAGCTGCAACTCACATGGTTCTGATCCCCCTGCCTCAGAGGAGCACATGTGAGAGGCATGTGACTGACTCGGGCGCGTTTTCTGAGCTCAGCTCTCCTCAAAGTCAAACATCAAGTATGAATTTCTTCAAGGGTGGAACTCAAGAGGCCAATGAGGAGGACAACGCTCAGACCTAATCCTCCCTCCCTGCTCAATAATCCCACTGCGCTGATGTGACAGTTGCTTGTTTGATCTCTACTCACACTCAGGTTTTATTGTAGCCATTAAGATTAATAGAAAAACTTATTTTCAGATCTAATATTCATGCATTTGTTCTCAAGAGTATATGCCTACAATACAGAGAATTCACGCTGCATAATCAATAATGGCATTAGGATGCACTGGATTTAATGCTGAAATCCAAATGCATTATCACAACACAAGAGGGACACATTAGTAACAGGAGCACAGGCCTGTTTTGGGCTGTGAGCTGCGTGAGAGCAGCACTGTGGATATTAAATTGGACTTGTTGTCTTTGTAGCTCTCCGCTCAAGTAGAAAATCCACAGTATCTGAGCTAGTTCAGCTGAGTGAGAGAGGACTCCCAGATCTGTGTTGGAGGATATTCTTAGAAACAGACTTGTAAGTGCTTGCTTGGTTGGTTTTGGCAATTCAGAGCGTGCTAAGTGACAGCAGCTTAACAAACATACAGGTTTTTCAGTGTTGATCACAATGAGAAATAATGCTAGAGGGTGTGGAGCGGTTTTGGTGGTTTTGTTGGTTTTGGCAGCGACACTCATGGTTGATTAAATTGGACGACAGCCAAATCTCACATAGAGGAAATAATTCATTTCTACTGGTGAGCAGCATGAAGTCAAATCTATTAACACATCACGCTCAGGCTTATGATGCAGAGACAACACCCTGTGAAAGAAAGGGGTGATGTGAGGTGCACACGGTCAGCTTGTTTAGCAAAGGGTGGAGAAAGAAAACAGAATACATGTATCAAACCATCTTGACAGGCTGGGAAAATATCCCATTATAACATTTAAGATGTCTGCAAAATGTAAACCAGATGTCATTAAAAAACCCGGATCTTGTGCAAATGTTGTGCTGCTCATGTAAACCAAAGATTTTTACAAAACGGATTACCTCCATCACAGGGGGAAATGGCCTCACAGCCTTTCTAGGTCACCTTAAAAGGAACAGCCAATAGGAGAGAAAACCTACATGGATTTCAAGTGTTGGTGGACAATCTAATGTGCATGCAATCAGAGTAAGGTGTGCTCCCTGTGCAGCGAGCAGGATAGAAATGCAATCAGTGACTATACTCACATGAGCGTTGTGAGATCCCCACAAAACCTCTCGCTGCTCCGTGTCTGTGCGTCCTCCCTCCTCCTCAGTCACACAGATTCAAGAGGAGAGAGTCCTGATCCTCCTCGCCACCAGAAAAAGCAGGGGTCAGGCTGAAATTTCTCCTCTCACGCTCCCTGCCTTCACTCATTCACATGCGCACACAGACGTTCGTGCACAGACACAGTCATACAGTGTCCTCGATGTCAGCCGCCAGCCAGCAGCAGGTGTTTGAAGACAGGGGGCACCTCTGTGTTGGACTCCCCCTCTTCTCCTCCGCCTCTGGCCACCTTTGTTGGGAGATAGACTGGCCGTGAAGAGCGAGCCGACAGCCTGCCTCTCAGCTCTGACGTCCACACAACCAAGACACAAAATTCCTTTAATCAGAATGCATCTGCTCTGGCATCGTGATCTCCCTCTTGCTATCTTGCTCTCTTTCCCTCTTTTCTCTCCCTGTAGCTCCTAATACCTTCAGACCATCTTTCTCCACTCCCAAATATCAATTGAAACCCTTCTTTGAGTATCCAAATCTCTCCAAGGAGGCAGCTCATTTATCCCTACAGCAACTTGGGAAAAATGAGCACCAGTCTCTTCACTCCATTAGATAATCCTACTGTTGTTTTCAGTGGTCCTCTGTGTGGCTGCTGTTCCCTGGCAACAGCATCTCTCTCTCCATCCATAGCTTCTCCCCTCCCTCTCTGTCTCCTCACCCCTTTCATACATACTATACCCCAAATCTCACCACACACATGAATTATTCAGTCCCTTACTTCACTTGTAACCAACCAATCATATCACGCCTGCTTAGGTTCCCTGCATGGTAGCCGCATATTCCAATAACAGGTCTTTTTCTATATTAATGCTATAAGCCAATACCCCACAGTATTAATAATATAAAGGTTTATATTTTCTACTGACTTGTGTATCCATTATTATATCATAGTTTTCTCCTCTATCCCCAATGTTGTGCCTCTCCTGAGATGAAGCCTAAAACCCAAGGTCATTTTTACCTAATCATCTTCTTGAAATATTATGATTTCAAGGCAATTTAAAATCACATTGACAGACACTTGAATATGACGTTATGTTGGTTTTTGGTCGATTGATTCCCTGACTGGTCATTGGATTTACATCACGTTTTATCTTTAACATCAGCGCAAGCGTGACTGACACAGACACAAAGCAGGTTCCCGGTAGAAAAGGCGAGAGGATTCACTTCACCTCGATCTACTTCCGCCTTCGCGTATACAACGTTTTTTTAAGACAGCACAAGGGGAGAATTTAAGCGCTTAAGCGCTGCATTTTTCGTTTTCGTACAACACGCTCGAATGATAAGCCTAATTAAACACGTTTATGAACGTTTAATTTTAAGAATGACGTTGATTCCCAACAGGCATGATAACGATAAAAAGCGCTCTTTTCTTCCCCCATAGCTACCTTATTTATCTCTTTATTCGGTTTGTTGTTCCTTTTGGTTGTAATACTACTAATTTTACAGTGTTTCTTTCAATAATTGTCCAAGTTTTACATGGTCTCACAACCGAAAACTTCGTTCTCAAAGATCGGTTTTCTATTTATTGAGGTTCATTTTATTTTGTGCGCATGCGCAGTTGTGTGGAATGTAAAACTACACGACACAATCTATGCTAAAATTGCGACAGTAAATAGACTGAAGTCATACACTGAGTTGACACGAGATTTTCACGCGTTAATGGTGTTTTTTCCCCACTGTGTGTAGGATATTTTCCGTCGTACGCAGTTCCGGTATGGCTGAGCGGTGTTTCCATTGGCCGCAGTAGAGGGGGTGAACTATCTTGACGGTCAGTTTCAGGGGTTCACTGCTGTCTGCCAGTACTGTACTGTACTGGAGATGCCAAGATGGCTGCAAGCAATTATTTCGGCTTCACACATGGTGCCGGTCCACAATACAGGTAATTCAAGTGATGCAGATTTGTGTCAGCATGCCGTTTGAGGTGAATTCGTCAGCCGCTGGTGTTTGTCGATAGAGAAACAGTCACTGGTGGGATTTCACTGCGTGGCGGAGGAGAGACGGGCTACACGGCTAGCTTGACCCGCTAGTTCGGTTAGCTTACGTTAGCAAGTTAGCTAGCTGAGTTCGCAGGCCGACACGCTGTTTGACAGAGAGTGATCCCGGTGCATCCTTCATCGACCGGCAAGATAGAATTGATGATTCAACTTTTTAACACTTGGTAGACTTTAACTTCAGACAAAGAGGCAGTTGTGGAGTGTGTCAAGTGTCACGCAGCTGTTTAGTGAACAGAGTCGGCTGCAGCTGTGTCGGGTGAGATTTTGGCTGGTGTTTGGGATTAAGAGGGCTAGCCCCGGTCCAGTTTTACTGAAGATCCGGTGACGACGTCTCACTAACAGTACATAACTTATGATGGTATGTTAATACCAAGATGCTGTTGGAAAGGAAAGTGTATACAGATATTACCCGAAGGTAGAACAGTGTCACCGGTGCGTCTCTACCTTTGCAAGTAATCTAATATAATTTGCACATCAAGTAATTATCATCATTAGCTGCGGTCAGTGAGCTGGGAAGGTTTCCTGTCGATTTGGTATGTGTTGGACTGAAGTCAAGCCAACAAACCTGACAAACAGGAGTGTGCTGTGCTCTCTGCACCACATAGTGCTTGTGTTTATGTGCTTATCTCTGCACATTTCCCATGAGGTTATTCAACAAAGTCTGTACCTTCCCCGATGTGAATTCTTCTGTTTTCTAATCCTAATTCTTGATTAAACATAAAAAGCCTACAGCCCCATGTCACTGTGCTGGAGCTGCAGGTGTACAGTAAGTTTTTAGTCTTCATGAGATGCTCACTAAGTGCATGGTGATCTCAAGTGAGGGTTAAAATCCCACGACTATAAATGTAATTTGATATTTTGAAACCAATATGCATTGCTATATAGTATATTTTCTGGAAGAATCCGTGGATCAAATTGTCATAGATGGATTGACACGACATGAATGTGTAATTCGGCAAAGGGAAGACGTGTGAAATCAATGGGATTCATAACTTTGAAGCAAAAACGCAATAAAAATACAATAAAAAGCAAACAATCCAGAAAACAAGGTAGTGCCTAAAGTAAAGCCCAGCTGATAGATATATGTTGTCTGGTGTGCACCTTGATGAAAACGTTTCATGGTCATGTGCAGAAAAAAATGCTGGAGTAATTTCTAATTATCAAATTCCCAGTGGTGTTTACTGTTTCAGTCTATTGTTAAACTGTAAAATATAGTCCCTAAGTGTTTGATAACCTCA
>OMLP01002945.1:14233-25319 GCA_900302685.1 Spondyliosoma cantharus | reverse complement strand
AGTCACAGTTACTCAGCACAGCATTGTGTGTGTGTGTGTGTGTGTGTGTGTGTGTGTGTGTGTGTGTGTGTGAGTGTGACGACGAGTGTGTGAAAGTGTGTCATGCACCTAGTATACAGTGTATTTTCTGCTGTAAAGTATATTTGACATTGATAATAAAAGGCTTTCAGAGCAATCCTCAGCAGAAATCCTGAGATCAAACGGCTGTTTTTGCATGTAAACAGGGTATTTATTTATTATTTGTCTTCTCTCAGTTGACCTGTGTGTGTCTGTCTGCCAGCTTAGACTGACTGAGGCACACTGGAGGTCTGTCTGTATTCCGAGGATCTGCTGCCAAATTAGAATCAATGGCTGACTGTTGGGAACCCCCCCCCCACAGCTTCATCACACAAACACACACTCTGCCTGACTCACGGGCTTCCTGACTTGCTCACTCTATAATCTGCATCTGAAAGACCACTCGAGCCCCAGCTTTCGCGCTATTAGTCGCTTAAAGAGTGGGACCGACGTATCTCGACTGCCAGAGGTTTTTTTCATGTAATCATGGCTTGCTGAGGGAGGCACCGAGAAGGCAGGTTGTAAACATTGGAAGGAAGGATCTTCTCCGAGCCAGTTGGAAAGGAGAACGTGTGGCACTTTGCTCACAAAAGGCCTCGATGATGTTGCACCAGCTTGGAATTAGAATTTAATGATGTGGTACAGATACATTCTTGTCTTCTCTACAGATTCCTCCTGCTGTAGAATTACCAATTACTGTTTTTTTTCCCCAAGAATTATTACTGACTGTCATCTGAGCTCACACAACATCGTCATAAATGCCCCCTGTACAGTATGTGCCTGTGTCAACTTTGTCAAGTTTAGTCTTAATGTATGCCTTGTTTTGCACTTCCTTTTTTTTTTTTGAGACAATTCTTTGAGAGCATTTTCATTTTTATTGGACTGTGATAGTAAAGAAGTAGAGGTAATAGGTGAGAGAGAGAAAGAGAGACTGGCGTGTGACATGCTAAAAAGCCCCCTGCCAGAACTGAGCCTTTGACGTTTCGGTTCAGGAGCATTGTGCCGCCCCAGTAGCTCAGCCGGTAGAGTGTGAACCCCTTTGCTGCATGTCATTCCCCCTGTCATCCATTTACTGTCACTCTTCAGCTATACTATAACAAAATAAATGACCTCATAGCCACTTGAGATTGAAATGCATTGAGGTTTTCTTTGCTTTCTTTTCTTTTTCTTGCTTCCCTCGTATTTTGCAAGTTCTTTGCAGATATTTTCCCTCCTGTCCACTTTTCAGAGCTGACCTTTGCTGTACTGCTATTTTAGCTATACAAGTGGTTTTTGCACTAAAATGGATCCAAAAATGACTGACTCCTTGTTATATATTTCATTGAGTTGCGTACTTACACTATCCCAAATGTTTCCAACAATTTTCAGGCCCAGAAATCATCAGTCATTTTAATCAGGGTAACGTTTAATGCATTTCATTCGGTTGCCTGTCGCTATAACTTCCAGGAGAGAGTCAGCACAATAGTAATAAACTCTGAATGCTGATAACGATAATACATTTAACGTAAATATGCCGTTCAGATGCCCTTAATTTGTTTATTTGTCAAATCAACTATCCACCTTTTTTGATAATTGAGCCCTCATTCGAGTCAATTTTCAAGGCCAAACTGCCAAGAAATGGAATATCTTCCTGCCTGGGACTGTTGGTCAGATAATTGGCAGCATCGTGGATCATGAGACTGCTGGTTACGACCCCACGTCTCATATCGAGGTCGATTACCGAAAACTAACAAACCAACATGCTAACAAACTGACTGCCTCACCCTCCTCCTGCTGCCTCATACAGTATTAATAAGCTTCTCAGTGCTCCTTCTGTTAACCCATGTACACACACGTTCAGCACGCTCATAGTAGATTTGTATTCGCACGCTCGCGCATGCACACACACTCATCCTTGGAAAATGGATTAAGGCCTACAGACTGAAGCGGGGGGGAGAGATCAATAAATAGAAGATGAAAGAAACCAGTAAGGGAATGAGTTATTTGGGTTCGAGAAGAGAGAGAGAGTCAGAGAAAAGATGCAAAAATCAGATGTTGAGTCGCTACAAGAGAGACGAGGTTAAGATAAAGAGGACTCCCTAAAAAGGCTTGGGGAAAGGGAGTGGAAGTTGAATGCCACGTGTGTCCCAAATTATGTCCTTTTGGGAACAGCCCTGCTTAATTCCTTATTTTTTGATATTCTGTTTCATGATTGCGTTAAACTTTTCTCCCTTCAGACGCATGAATGACAGGAAAACACTCCGAGAGAAACACAGCTCACAGACACACCAAAAGGAAAGTTTGCGTTCTCCCCAGCGGAGAGCAGAGGTTGTTACATAAGTTGGTTATGTAACGGAGCAGCCAGCCAGTCTGCTGCCGGTTTGAGGTGAACGCAGCAACGCCGGTGCCAACTCAGCCCCGCTGTTGAAGCCAAGTTTAATTGGCTTCACATCACCGCTGCTCTCTGGTTGTTTTCCTAGCTCTTCCTGACTTCCCTCGTTTCCCCGGCCCTCTCGGTCACTTCCTGTCAGTTGTCTGATGAAACGGGTGCTGTGTGCTCGCTGTCGGACGCAGCGGGAGGTCGTGCGAATGCTCCACCTCGGGGGTTGCGTGTGGTTCGGCCCCTCCCTCTCGCCTCTTTCAGATCGATTTCTGTCTACCTTTCCCATCGTCGGTCGCCGTGGCTCTTTGCCCCGTCTGTGTCTGCCAGAGAGGAGATTATTAAAATCCCCCCCTGGAGAATAAGAAAATGCATTTTAGCTGACATTCTGCAGGTGTATTAATATGCTATATATTCCTGACAGTGACAAGGGATTTGAATTTACAGCACCTCCAGCATGAGCTGACAGCATATTTTGAGCACTGTACTGGGGTCAGATTGGGTTTTAGGCTCTTAATTCGTCATTATGACTGTAACGAATATCTTTTCTGAAATGTAAACATTAGGGCTGCAGATTATCTTACATTCAGTGTCAATCAATCTGTTGATTATCGTCCTGGTTAATCAAGGGGAATCACTAGAGACAATACAAGCAATACGACAGTGTGAGTGGGCCTCTTGCAGACGTGTTACACCGTCAGAGGTCTTCAGTCTGATTACTTGGTGATGGTATATATACCTTCAAGAAAAGGCAAACCCATCTCTGTAGCAAATGATACAATTTTTTTTAATTAGTCTACAAAAAATATAAAAATGATTAATCAGTGATCAAGTTAAGTTAATATGTTCTTATTTTCTGTGGCATCTCATAGAGATGCAGTGATGATTGCTGTGTAATGTATGTTGTTGCCCAACGTTCAATCTCTATTTGATCACAGCAAGTACTAAGACCTGTCGTTTTGACCTTATGCAGTCGAGTCGCTGTCCTCAAACGTCTATGCCTTGGCCACAACTCAGACAATTCCAGTGTACCATCACAGAGGAGTGAAAGAAACTAAGATTTTCATATTAAGACGGCAGAATCAGAGAATGTTTACCTTTTCTTCTTGAAGTGAAAACAGTGAAATCGACAAGGAAACAGACAACTGGATCGTTTCTCCTTTTCCTCAAAGTCCCAGCTACCAGCAACACAGGACAAAACATGAGTTTATTGATCAATTCAGTCTATAACAGAGAAGAGAAAGCGAATAGAAAGGGTGCCAGGCTGCAAACTAATGGATTTATCCTTGCAAGCAATAAGAAATACAGGACACGTTCATCATACAGTAAACATACAGTATGTCAAACACCAGTTAATCTAGATATATTGACCCGACTGCTCATTTGTGTGACATTACCCTCATTCGCTGTTCCCCACAACATAAAAAGGTCCAGTTCTTTGCAAATGAATGTCAAACCTACAGAGTTATATTGATCCTGGTCCCACCCCTGGGCAGTGCTGATGTGATTTTGAAACAGTGATGTTGCAGCAACGACAGACTGCTGTTTCAGTTGGTCAGATTTCATTCCTTTGCTCCTTCTCCGTCCTCAGAGGCTCTGCATGTTTACAACAAACTCTTTGCCCTTTCTGCTCCCGTCTCCCCTTATCTTGTATCAATACATCCATCTGTTACTCTGTCAGTCAGTCCGCCTGTTTTACAGCATCTGTCTGCCTGTCTGTCTGTTTGTCTGTCTCTCCGTCTGTCTGTGGCAAATGTCTCAGAGCAGCACGGCTGCAGCCCAGTTGCAGTAGATTCAGCACCGCGGACAGCTCCCCCGGGCTAATCTCCCCTGGCAGCGAGCAGCGACAGCGCGTCCCTTTCAAAATGTGGTCTTTTCTCGAGGCGGGATAATGTTGACCTCACCACGTCCTCTGTGTAACCACTGTGGGTCTATTGTGGTGCAGGAGATTAGCGGTTGAGTCTTTTTTCCTCTCTTGTTATTTCTTTTATTTTTCTGGCTATGTAGCCGTTGGACCGTTAAGTCTCAGACAAATACTTCCGTCTTATCAGAGAAAGACACACAATAGTTCAATGCAGTTATTATTAGTGTATTGTAATGATCAGTGACTATGTCAGTTATTTTTTGGGATTAATTGATTGGTGGTTGTTTAGCCTATGAAATGTCCATCGCAAATATCCAAAGCTGGTAGCAACGTCTTCAAACATCCTGTTTTGCCTAAACAACAGTCCAAAACCCCAAAATATCCAATCCAACATTATGTAAATCAGATAAAAACAGCAGATCTTCATATTTAAGAAGCTAACACTGCCTAAAAATGACTTGCCACTTAATTGTCTGTCAATCATGTCAATTATTAATTTGTCTCAGCTATGAATAAGCTCTCTGTTGCTTATTCTCTGGATGTAAACACATTGGCATGTACCTCCCTTCCTGTCTCTGAGTGGCTGTCAGGAACTCCCATTTAGAAGCGGGGATCTGACAGATGAGTCCTAAAATCTGACAGGGAGACAGAAATAGCCGATCTAAATGAGCAGAGCAAGCAGCGTTGTCACTGATCATTTGTTCCCGGCAGCTGATCCACAGGAGCTGCTGACAGACGATTTGAAGACACAAAAAGTGATTTTTTGCAGCGTTGTGGGTGCACAGGAGGGGGCGCCCGTGTGCTCCTTGAATAAGTTACTGATTGTCATGGATTGGGGGAAACTCGAAGGGGTGGACCCAAATGCAGACACACGGGAGGCAATAGTAACGAACAAAAGGTGAGCTTTAATATTACAAAAGCTGAAAGAACACCAAGAAACAAAGTAGCAACAGAAACGACTAAACAAAGTACAAAACAAAACGGCAAAGTTCAAATCAAAAGGCAAAAATGCAAGAGACCGAAATCAAGAACACAAACCTGTGACATGAGAGGGGGCGAGGCAAGGCAGGGACAAGAATAAGGCCGACATGGACATGACCATGAACAGGGGTAAGAACGACAATGACCGGACAGGGAGTGCAGGGCCGACACTGACTAAATACACAGACACTAATGACACGACAAGAAACAGGTGAGGAGAGAGGAGGGAGGAGGCCAGGTGAGGTAACGAGGGGGGAAAAGCACAGAGGAGAACACTGGCAGACAGAGGGAGACAAACACAGAGACACTGACAAGACACAAGAGGCATGGAAATCAAAACTAAAGATACAAAGCATGATACAGAAAACAGGCATGACACTAATGTACTGATGTGTGCCCACGTGTTAAGTGAAAAAAGATGTGTTCTACCAATAAGGCATGCGTTCATGTTCTTTCATTTACCGCCACAGCTTTTGGTCTCTCTCCACACGTGTCCCCTGAGCAGCCACAGCTCCACAGTCATCCTTCATGACAAAACACCAAACAGAGATTTAAAATGTCTCAACCCGTCTGCCTCATGTGGCTTGAAGGCCCGGCGTGTTTCACATGTTGATTTTGGGAGCTTTAATGTTGCAAAGAAAAAGGTTCAGCATGTTTTTTTTTTTTTGCTTGTGCGAGTCAAAATCCAATACGTATTTCTGTCTCTGTTTGATCCTTGACTTGAAATCCAGTTTTTGAGAGAAATTGACTGCTAGCTTGTGCGTCGCTGTCATGGTTCTAGTTATTACCTGTTTAAATTTTGTAATTATGTCCTTCTGTGTCTTGTTGTCCCGTTCTACTTCATGCTCACCTGTTTTGTTCCTTGTGGTTTTCTGATTTGTCCTCCTGTTTTTTTATTCCTTGGACTGTCCTTAGCCTGTCTTTTGTTACGTGTTTTGAAGCTTTTTGGATTTCAAATTTGACACGAGCTCATCAAAGCTCCCTTTTTGTCTGTCTGCCTGCCTGCCTGCCTCTGCTTTTACTGGTGATACTGTAGTTGAACTGTTGCTGTGGGCTTCTGAATCTCTCCTCATCGTGTCGTTGTCCAACAGTGCCACCGTGTGGCGAAAAGCTATTGCATGTTAGTTTGTGAGCCACCTCTGCAGCGCTGTTGTGCAAAACTCGCAGCAAACCTCTCTGACCAAAAGCAGCCGATTTCCTGAACGTGCCTCGGATTTCATCTCAACGAGGCAGGGGAGGAGAAGCAGAGCGGACGAGGGAGGGAAGAAACGGACGCTGTAGGTGTCTGGTGTTTGGACACAAGGTGGCGTTGTGAGAACACAAATGGGTTTATTGAGAAATAGTCATTTGTTGCATAAGATATTTTCTAGAGGAGATGATGGACACATCTTTGGACATGGAGTAATATCTTCTTTGCACAAACCTCTTTATGTAATAATCACTGTTGTTGTTACATGAGGATACATCAATCAAATATCGCCATGATACAGTGGATGATAAACTAGCCTGTCAGTCATTATGTGAGCGGACAACAAGGGAGGAGGATTTGGGGGTTTGTCAGGCATGTGAGATGTGACATAACAGATACATCTGTCAGCCCCTCTGCCCTTCTCCTGCAGCTCTGATTTCAGATTTTTGTTTGGCTCTAAACCAAAAAATCCACTTGAATAAATAATCGATTATGGAGATTGAAACATCCTTTTTGGATCATCGTGACCCAGTCTTGGAGGCCCTAGTTCTTACTTTAATAGACGTGTGAGAGCTGATGGCAGTGCTATGAAATTGCCAATTTTTCCACCCTCCTCTGCTCCTCTCCTCATCATCTTGTTTCCTCTCCTCTCCTCTCCTCTCCTCTCCTCTCCTCTCCTCTCCTCTCCGGAGATAATGTATTCAGATATTCCAACAAGGTGATAACAAAATTGCCTGACATTTCCAGATTTATTGCTGTATTTTCTTATTATCGCCAAAGAAATATACAGAGATTCTGTCCCATAAATCATAGTGAGAGAGCAATGCAGACACTATTGTGTTTAGCCCATTGCTACCATTTTTTGGATTAGAAATAAATTGCTGGCTCATTTTCACAAATGGAAACGAAACACCACTGCTGGAGCCACAGCGTGACTTTCTCAAGAAAGTGTTTATCAATGGATGGATTTCCTGAGTGGTGCTGCTACATGAGGATCAATTCCGATTAGCTTTTACTGGTTTTGACAATGTACTTAGATGCTTCTGCATTTTGTAATATTTGTTTCCTCTCTTCTCTCTCTCTGCATGTGCCCGAGTGCCACACGCTAATGTTGGATTAGAATACACAAATGTCTTGACAGAAAAACATACTTTAATGTGATATAAAAGAGGAGGATTTATGTGTACGTGTCGTGACAACAAATGACAAACAATTGTGATTTATGGGGCAATCCCTGCAATACAGATTTCTATAGCCATTAAGTTGATGCTCTGCATGGTAGTCCCCTTTTCTTTTCTTCTAGGCTCCCAGTTTTCATAATAATACATTATGCACAACACCTGACATGAATAGAATCTTTAAATAAATATTACTCAGTATTTATTTTGTATTATTTTGCAAATCATACTTTTGCTGGTTTTGAATGCAGCTGTGCAGCCTGGGTTGCTGTGATACAGAGTTATGATGATGATGATTACATTCCTCAAGCAGAGACCCTGCACACTATACACAAGGTGTCATTTTTGGTGTTAGAAAACAGATTTAGACTCGATTGGGCTGTGACCTTTCCCAGCACTGTCGAGGGCAAAGGATCCGACACAGACGTTTTTAATATTTATGGGCTTTTTGATGCCACACAAGGTCAAAGCTGATGCTCTTCCTACACTTCCTAGATAGTTCTACCCTTTGAATCTGAGGAGATGTTTTTTCTGTTTGGAAATCACTTTTTCATGCTCAAAGTCAGCACATCACTGGGAAGGGTACTGAAAAGGATTTTAGGCAGTTTACTTTCAACTCGGGGACAGGGATGTTGGCCCTAAGTTTAGGATCTGCCTGCATGGTTGCTCTGCTTTCCAAAGCTTATATCTTATATTACCATTTCTGCAAGGTTAAAAGCTTTTGTACTCTTTATACCAGGGGTTGGGTGACAGACTGGTGAACAGATCAGTTCAGCACTGGGGGAAATTCTCTTACTCTTTTGATTATTTGAATTTGAATTTAAATTGTACACGACACTGAGCACACGCAGATGCCAAAGATATGTCTGTGGATTATAATTCTGATTGATTCTGACTAAAACGTCCTCAAAGTAAAGATTTGTAGCTGTACATCAGAGTGAAGATACCCTATCCCATACTTAATGCACAAGATCATATTTGGTATTTTAACACTAATAGGCTATTGTTGATTATCAACACAACAGCAACCTGAAATGACATATCAGGAGAAGGTGACGGTACGCGTGTAATTCATTTCCATACACTTACAAGTGTTGCCGCTAAAACATTTCATACCATCAAACAAATGACACGAGAAACAGAAACCGGAAAATGGTGTTGTTCACAGTCTCACGGATGCATCCGTGTTCAAAGGTAAAGCCTGCAATGTCCCTGCTCACAGAGCAGTAAAGCAGCAGAGGTCTGTAGCAGCAGCAGCTATAAAAATGAATTCGGTCTCATCATTTTGAGAGCCACAGCAGGATGAGGACCTCAGAGCTTCGTGTGTAGACACAATAGTAATACATATAAATAAACACCATAAACATATAAAGTAATGTTACACATAAAATAAACATTTCCAGGCTGTCAAAAATAAGGCTTACTGATTCAGCCACAGCAGCTATTGAGCCAAGATATTACCTGCTGGAGCACATGAATGAGTCCCTGAGTAAACATAAACCGGTAAATTTCATTTTCCTACATTTCTTTAGCTTAAGTTTTAAATGTATTCTGTCAAATAATGCTATGGCTCAGAGTATAGCAGACATCATGCCGTGCACTGAATAACATCAAGGCAACATAGCCAAAGGGAGCAGTTTGAAAATTGTATCTAAGCTCAGGCACTTTCTTTTTTAGACTTTTGTCTACTTTCCAAAGTTTGTAGAGTAAAATTAGACTCTTGAAATGAGATCCACTTATGTCAACACATAGTTTGATAGATTTGATAGACGGAGGTGTTGATGTTGTGGCTTGATCTATAGATAGAGATTTTGTGAAAAGTGGGGATTGACCGATTGTCCTCCCGGCAAATTACTGGGCCTGATATTCAGCATGTCTTCATTTATCAGTATCTGTGTTTTTTGCATGAATTTTTTGTGGATAAAATAAATACATTTTATAAAGCATTACTTTGACTCCTACACAGCATCTTCTCTCTGTCTGTAGTCACACCTCGGTGGTCTCACGGGAATCATGTACCGATATTCTGCGTAGCTCTGTGTGAAAGTTATGGAGGTGGAATGGGGGGACCGTTTTGTTCCGCCATTGATTCGCCATTGGAGGTAGTGCAGCAGAGCTTTTTTGCAACGAAGCTTTTCCATTCTGAGTGAAATGGAAAAGCTAAACAGATCATTCACTCATCAAATAAAAGAGAAATGTCCCACACTTCCACCCACAAAGCAACGTTACAGGACCAAAGAACAGTAATGTGGTAGCAGGTGGTGTCTTCAGCATCTTATATGAGGAAAAAATAAAGCATCCATACATGGAAAACTGTCTGTTATCCTGTCTGTCTAACCGACTCTGTCACATTTCTGCCAGAAAAACAGCGTTTGTCCCCAGTAGTCAGGGCCAGGCAGCTCCTGCAGTTGAAGGGCAGTGATTTTGTGATGCGATTCAGAGCAAAAAACGTTAACTCACCATGTCTTTGTCACCTTCCGCTGTTGTGTTGTTGTAGTAACTGTCTGTGGCAACTTGTTTTGAAAAAAAAATCACAGCTCTGTGAGCCCTCCAGATCGAGACTTTAGTGAACTTAAAACAGCATCTATATGATTTTAAATAGTTGGTAGATACATGTTTAGATTAACTGGTGGAAACAATGTAGGGCTGGGCAATAAATCAGTTAAATCAATTAATTCGAGTTTGTGGTTTAGGATGATTTTAAAAAATGAAAATCGATTTTCTCTTTAACTTGCTCTGCTGCCGCTCCCCATGGGCTCCCGTAGTTCATAGTGGGCTCCGCCCTCCCCTTGCATTTACTTTCCACAAAGAAACAAACACAACAACATGGCAGCAAGCCAAGAGTTCGTTCCTAAAGGCACTGTTTTGTCAGTAGTTTGACTTTGTATCATCAGACCTCGAACAAACCACGGTCGGCTCCAAAGTTTGTTTAACTTAACTAAAGACAGCGGACCGACCCATTTATTTCACCATCTCAAACAGATGCGTGTATCAGAGTGGGACACTTGTTCACTACGAGATGTACAGGACCGTGGCAGCCCACAAACACCCGCTATAAAGCAACCAACATTAGCGGAATCATTTAATCATTGTGTGCCGTTTGAGAAGAAAGGGTTACGGTGGACAGCTTTTATGGATGCAGGTTCATCCACATGCCGAAAACTTTCGACCCCAGGTTTGTGCTACGAAGCCGCAACGGGGCATGTCTCAAGCCAGAGGAAGCAGACAGGCTCGTCTTCCTGGCCAAAAATGTGTAAAATTGACAGCAAGCACACACCTCATGTCCTGTACAACATCCAACTGTGTGAAAAGGGCTATAATGTCTTACTCACAACCCTGTCTGGCTGGTTACACAAGTAATAGCCTATCAACACGAAATAAAAGAAACTAAAAATTCTACCAAGGCAATTGCTTTCCAGTAGTGGTTATTTTACATTTTGACAGTAAGATTTTTACTT
>OMLP01002942.1:9721-21069 GCA_900302685.1 Spondyliosoma cantharus | reverse complement strand
TGGAGGTGCGGTGCGACTTCCAACCCCGCGTCACCACCACCATCATCATACCCTCCCCGCTCAGGTCACCTTAGCGCGCGCCTACCGGCATTTTCCATCTCCCGTCTCCGAAGATGATACCTGGCAAACGAAGAGCTGCAGTCATGTCCTTCTCGGTGGCGATAGTCGGAGCCCTGCTGCTGCAGTCCGTCTCCTCTCAGAACGGTAAGAGATGAAACCAGCTCAGTGAGAAAATGCGGGTTTTTAAAAAAAAAAAAAAATTATTGTTGAGGACGGATGTCGCCTGTTTATCTGCATCGGGGATTTTTTTTTTTTAATGAATCATTACAGGACGTGTGTTATGAATGAACGCTGTAATTAAATATCTCTGCAGCAGCCAAGTCTCGTTAGATAAGCCCCCGATAAGAAACGCGTATTAATCGACTACAGCTCTTTATTCTTTGCTTCCCCGAGCGTTTGCATCGTTAGGGTCAATCAATCATTAATAGGCTACGGTGTCGGGCTGAAGTGGGCCGAACGGAGGCCTGCCTACCGTCCCGAAAATGTCCTTTTGAGGTGAATACATGAGGACGTTCAGACAGCAAGGACGAGTCCTGCTCATCAGCAGGCTTGGGCGAGGGGGGAGGAGGTGGAAAGGGGGACATACTGAAGTTCTGTCAGGCCGGGGTTCTGCTAAGGTATGTCAGGATGTGGCTCAGGAATTCTGCTTTCCTTTGGTGTCCAGCAGCAGCAGCAGCTCCTCTCCTCCTGGCTGAGAGGACCCCCTCTGCATCAGTCCAGCCTTGCAGCAGCACACAACATGGATGTTATTTAGATTGTAGGACCTGCTAGAAGTGCGGCTCTGTAAATAGCATCAGTCCATTTTGCTGCATGCTTCTATTTTTAGAGCAGGGACGCTGCACTGGGAAACCAATGGCTTTAATGTCCTCTTGTTAACTCTTTGCTGAGATGCACTGCACTGCAGAATGGCATTGATTTCTCAGCACGGTGCCTCTTGTTCAGACGACCCCTCTCCACTCCACAAATCTCATCCCCACCAGTCCAGAGCCGGTGGAGGGACCTCTCTCAGCTGAGCATGCAAGTGTGCACTGTGAGCGTCCGAGTGCAGCGAGCATTGTAATGTGAGAGTGAGTGAGAATTTATTCAGCCTGGGCCCTCCCTGGAGTTGACCATGTGTAGGAATGCATTACACATCTCCTCCTATACTGCACACCCACTCGTAACATCTCTCCTTCAATCAGCACTCCAGTGGATAGAGCTCAGAGTGCTGCTCTAATGAAACAGCTCTTTAACTGGCACATACCAGGAAAGTGTCATGTTTTCTTATGTTATCAATATCTAGATCTCAGCAGCTGCAGGTTTTTTTTGGTAAAGGTAAAATTTGTGAAAAAATAGCGTTATACTGAAGTACTGTGGTGCTGCAGAGATGTTCTGGCCTACAAATCTTGTTCTCTGGATGTAACATGTGCCCAAAAATCTGTCAAATGTGACTGAACATTTTCATTAGTCACACAGTGCCTGTCACAGTGCGCCTGAAATTTAGCAGTATCTTGTTGCATGTGATTTAAATGACAAATGCCTGGTAACAATCATTTACATAATGTCTTCAGAAACTAAATTAATATGTGTTGTTATGTGCTGATGCACCTAAATGATAAAAGTTAGGCGCACCAGTGTAACCAGTGTTCTCCATTTTCAATCACAGCATAACAACAAGAAATGCAGATAACCTCAATTGTTACACAATAAATGGATAATTTCAGGTGCTACAAATGAAAACTGACAGATTTGAGTGCATGTGTGAAAGTCTCCTCCTGGAGCCCTGGCTCATCATAACTTTGAACTTATAAGGTCCTATGTGTGTAATTTGCAGTGGAGCTACAAATATGAATTATTTTCCTTCTTGATTAATCCAATGATACATTTATTCAACAAAGTGTCTGAAAATAGTAAAAATAAAAGCAGAAACAAGGAGATGTTTGGATTTGTTATGTCAGCGATGCAAAATATCGAAATCCTGAAAGTCGGCTTCTAGGTGGCATCAAAGTAATTTAATCTTAGTGTTTATATGTTTATATTAAACCAAACAGTTGCTTGCATCTTTTGTAAACATCACTGCCGAAGGTGAATAATGTCACCCAAAGAAAATTTGTACATTTGCTGATTTGTACATTCACTTAAATTAAAAAACTTTTTTCAGTATCTAGCGTATTGCTGTTGTAATGACACAGAGAAATATGTAAATGTATGTGAAAGATGCTTTCGGATGCTTGACTTCTCTCATCTCCTGTCGTCTCTGTCGATCAGGACTCACTTCTGTTCTGATAGAATATTCATTTAGAATCCGATTAGCTGCTCAATATGTGTGGCAACAGTTTATTTGGTACATTAACTGGGACAGTGGCCAGAATTGCTTCATATTACACTGGTTTCAATGGATTCACCGGGCGAAAGATATCTGCAAGGAAACGCTCATCACAATTCGAGGCCATGTGTTGTCAGGTTGTGTTGTTTCATTGGAATAATGAATCAGAAATTAGCATCTATTTAAACCCATGGCATGATAGGGGTTTAAACTCAATGGCATATTAATGATGTTGTCAGTTTACGGTCACGAGGGGCTGACAGGACTTTTAACACTCTTTGGTGTGTGATTGAATTAAATTATTATTCTCTCCAGATAGAACTTTTTGTCTTGGTCAGTGCAGTATGTGCAACCAGAAGGCTTTTTAAGGCTATTACATAACATTACAACATGAAATCACATTTAGAGCTGAAGCGAATAGCAGATTAATTGATTAGTAGGTCATCAGAAAAGTTATTATTAACTCTGTTTGATAGAGAAAGTTAGTTATCAAGTTCAAACTCCAGCTTTGCTCTGGTTTCAGCTTCCAATGTTGATATTCTTTGATTTTTTTCTGTATTAGAACATCGTAAACAATGTTTTAAAATGTTTCTGACTGTTGGTTGGTCAAAAACAATCAGCATTATCAGCATTTCTTCCTCAAGAGCGTTTCAAACAATTCTCACACCAGTGGTCTTAAATAGTCAATGCTCGGCCCATTCATTGTGCACAGGTGTCGGTCGGTTCTTCTGTGGCATGTGTATTCAGTCTGTCACATTATACCTCTTACAAAACAAAAAGGTCACAAGGCAGAAGAGAAAACATGAACAACAAAAATTTTCCCAACACATAATCAAGTGTTTTTACAAAACTAAGAAATGAAAACATTGTTTTTTTTAGGTCATTCAAAGTTATGTAATTATATGAACAGGTTACCGCTTGAGTGTAAGACCAAACCATTAAAAGATTCAAAATCTGGCATAAAACCACCCACATATAAACACCTTTTCACGCACTATTTGCCAAGAAAACAAACAAAAGCACAAAGATTCATTCCAACGAGTGACGTAGACAGACAAAATGAACAACATAAGTGTAATGAAAATAAAGATATTTACAGACAAATTAAACTTTAAGGAACTAGAAACAAGCTGGAAACCAAAAGACTGACTAAATGAAAGTGTGACTATTTGCAGTGTCTTGGAGTCAAAACTTATTTAAAAAAAAATTAACTGATTTCAAACTTGCTTTTATAGCCGGTGAGAGTCAATCAGGATAGGACAGATTAATTGATTTTCAAATAATTACAAATATCTTTTTGTAAAAAACAAGATCCAATACGTAAGAGTTGGCAACCTCCTGAATCCATATCACCAGCGCGCGTTAGCTAGTGTAAGCTAGTTAGCTCAGTTAGCTGCGCACTAAGCGGTTAGACAATACAAGAAAAAACATTAATAATAATGACAATAATTAACTAGTTGCAGCCTCATCCCTCTAAAAATCAAGAATATAAGGTTAACTCTAGATTTAACTTGTCTCCCTTAACTCAAGTTAAGGACTTTGAGGGACTAAAATAAAATAAAAAATAAAAATTGCAGATTGTAATCACAAAGAGTCTGATACAAGTAGATACATGTGTAGAGAGTGGATCCATCTGACCTCCTCTCCACCATGCTGGCCTGAAAGAGGACAAGCCGCACAAGATATTCAACAAAAAAAAATATCACAATATATACAGATTAAGATTTTTAAAAAGTACAAATTTAAGAAGATTTTAAAACAGGAATGAGCAGCAATCCGTGAGGGTACGATGATCCAGATCAGGATGATATCAAATGAACTAAACTAACTTAACTTAACTAAATTAGGAAAAAAATACAGTGCAGCCTGTATAAACACATAACAGCATGCTAAAACTAAACTAACATCAGCTTGACATGAGTGACGTGACGTCATTCAGACATGTACGGTAAAGGAGCACAGCGCTACTGGATCAGCACTTTTTACACATCTACACTATCCGAGGTGGCAGCATCCGTCTCTCAGCACTTCTGTGAGCTGAGGTGTTGCTTTTAGCTTCAGTCATATTATTTACTGCCACTTATAAACACTCAGTTGCCAGTTTATTAGGTTTGCCCAGCTTAAACTAATGCAGTCTTGCAAGGAATCTTACATTCATGGAGGTGATAATGTTTCAGAGAGGTGTTGATTCAGCTGTATGATCCTTTTGGAGGATGTTCCTATTATTTTGTCCACTCCATTAGTGTCAAAGAGGGTACAATTCAACAAGACCACAAACTGCAGCCTCTAAAACAAGTGATTCTAACCATCGTGAATTTACTGGCAGCTGAGTGCATATAGAAATCTATATGTGCCGACTGGTCTTGATGAACCAGTTGTGGGCTGCACAGCATGATGATGGTGTCAGCTGATAAAAAAAAAAATTAAAGAAGGAAAACACGTGATTGTCTGTCCTGTGATGATCCGCCTGGTCTGGTTGGCTGTCTTGTCCTGTTCCTACTTTGTTGCCGTAGATGGCTTCTATGGAAACGGAGGGGGTCTTTCACCATGCGCCCACGCACTCCCCAGAGACCTGGAGCTGCAGCTTCTATAAATCTCCTCTCAATCTCATGTGCTCGCCACAGTGCCTATAGACTATGCTTATGACTACAGCCCGCCAGTCTTCCTCCTCCTCCTCCTCCTCCTCCTCGTCTATGCGCAGCAGCCATGATCAATCGTTTCACTTTTATTGCATTCAATTCAGACACAGCGATATTTCACTCCAGTTAAATTAACAGCAGTTTGCTTGGTGTCTGTGTTCCTTCCCGAAGCTTCTCAGAGCGCTAATGATGTTTTCATCAAACAGACAAGATGTACTGAAAATGACAAGGTCACTTGGAGGACTTTTCGGATGTGAGCGCCGTGCGAGCCAGACACAAATTTAAATGATATCATTAATTGGACAGAACCAAGTGAGAGCAGCTCTGCAAGGACGTCCCAGCAGAATTGAATTAAGGCTTCCCAGGAATAGCAGCAATAATGGCTGCAGCAGATCTGAGGTCGCTGCTTTCTTTCTGTCTCTTTCCAAATATGTCCACAGTTTGGTGTTGATATTAGTGTTTAGTTTCACGATTTTACGTTGGCTATTACAGCAAAACATATTCTGTCTCCAACTTTTCATTTTGAATCATCGCCTGTCTCCTTAGGTCGCATATTCTAAAAAGTGATGTTTTTTAATATAAAGCAGGTTTAACTGTTTATATAAATATTGTAAAAATTATCAAAACGCTCAATCCATGGAGAAAATCCCGGCCTGTATTCGGAAACTGTGCCTGTAAACGATCCATCAAGACTTCCGAAAGGTTGTGATGTCACAACCATACAGTCACCGCCATCAGCTATGCCTCCAGCCCAACTATGGTTGCCAAAACACCCTTAGAGCTGATTTGAAAACACATCAAGCGGGATGCCTGCTCAGGCCTGTGAGAGCTGACCAATCAGAGCAGACAGGGTGTCTTGAGAGGAGGGCCTTGAAGAGACGGGCAGAACAAAACAGAGCGTTCAGAGAGAGGGTGAATAGATGTGCTGCAACAATGGGCAGTATGAGAAAAAAGTATGTAAATATTTTTAGTAGACATCCAAAATAAATGGGAATAATATGAGACCTTTGAATATCTCAAATATTCAAATTTGAGTCGACAACTTGGGCATTGGAAAAATTGTGATGGACATTTTAAAGACCCCAAATTGAATCAATGAATCGAAAAAATTAATGAATAGATACTTGATAATAAACAATTGTTTGCTTTTCAGCTGCATATTTGACATTTTCTGTTCTTTTTACTTAAAATCATCCTTTGTGTCATTATTTTTCTGTCAGTGTCTTTTCATTATTGCATTTTATCTTTTTTCTTAATGTCTTTCTTTTTCTGGTTCCATTTTAATTACCTTGTTATTTTCTTGTCTTGCCATCCTGCACCTATTTTCCCTTTTTTTCTTATGTTGCCCCCTAAACCTCCACCTCCTCCAGCGGGCTTTGTGAAATCACCTTTATCTGAGACAAAGCTCACCGGCGACACCTTTGAGCTGTACTGTGACGTGGTGGGAAACCCCACCCCAGAAATCCAATGGTGGTACTCTGAGATCAACCGAGCTGATTCCTTCAGGCAGCTGTGGGACGGCGCCCGTAAGCGCAGAGTCTCCATCAGCACGGCCTACGGCTTGAACGCCGTGAGCGTGCTGGGCGTCTCTCGTCTGACACTGGACGATGCTGGGACCTACGAGTGCAGAGCCAGCAATGACCCGCGACGTAACGACCTGCACCAAAATCCAGCCACCACCTGGATCCGTGCTCAGGCCACTATAACGGTGCTGCAGAGTGAGTGGTCAGTGTAGAAGAAACACCCCCACCGCCCCCCACATTAGCAACCAAATTTAATAGTTCCTGTGTGATTCAGCCTCCCTCAAACCTCTCCAGAGGACCACTAGCTTCTTCCGTAGGTGCCATCCTCCCCTACAGACTCGGAAAATGGAGAGAAACACCACCCGCTAGTCTTTTTCCAGCAGAGTTGAGTAGTATTTCACATGAAGCCTCGGTTCAGTGCTTCCTTCAGCCTACACCCTGTAGAGCCCAGTCACCTCCCAGTCTCCATTTCCTCTTTGCTTCATTTTTCTTTCCCTTTAGCTCTCATTTTCTCATTTCCCTGAACTGATTTTAATTATATTCAATTACAATTTTTCATGTGATTATTGTTATTTGTTTAAAAAAATATATTTCTGTGTTTAATATGTGAAATTATGCTTACTGTCGATACTTTGACACACAAAGTTGTCCATTCTTTGCTGAGGTTGATCATAACCATACGACCTTAAACACGATGCACGATAATATCTGTATTTGTTTGCCTACCAGCAGCAAATAGGGAAGCATCTTAAACATGCAGCTCGGGGCAACACCAGAACCAGGATTGACAAACACTGGTTTAAGTAACCTCTACTTCAATGTTTAATGTGAAATGTGAAATGAAAAATATAATTTCCTTCAATTTCCATGCTTATATTTCGGCAGAATATAAGCATGAAAACAAGACATTTGTCATCTGGTTCAATAGTTAAAAAAAAAAGCGCAAAACAAAATGACAGATTGAGAGGCAACATGTACAAACAAGATGTAGATAATCAGGATTAAGAAGAATCTGACGTTTTAAAAGCTAAACCAAGTGAGGATTTTTTAGCTGGTTTAATGTCAACTAGTTACAAATGTCTACAGAGTTTCTGTGTTTTTTTTATGGAATTCCTGCATAGCTATTTAATCTTTAATTTAAAGCCAAGAGAGTTGTTGAACGGACCTTTCATACCTTTAGTCATCCTCAGTGGCTCCCAGCGTGAGAGCCTCTTTCATGAAAGGTGAATCCTTTGTTGTAAGATTTGCTGTGAAACCACAATTGGTAATGAGGCTATATTTTTAGCCTTTCTTTAGTTTATTTTAGTATAAAAAAACTGGAAGATTTTAAGGCTGGACCTGCCTGTGAACAGAAAATTATACATTTCAGGTACATCCTGAACAGAAACTCATTCTACTGGTACTTTTCTCCACCTGATGACATAATGATACAACAGAACAATTTAGCTGCAGAAAAATGTAATCTTTCCCTTTCCGCTCATCGTGAGTGATGCATGTAACAGAAATGTAAGCTCTGTGATTGGATGCTTCTTACTGCAGTGCACCTTGGGAGCTATAGATAGACTTCTCTACTTTCATTTTTCATGTGTGCAGGCTTTTACCTTCACTTTTTATTAAAGAACAAGATGTTGTTTAATACAGTTGATCATCTGATGATTCAACCGAGAGAGCTACATATCCAGCTGAGCCTTGGAACTCCCACTTCAGCTAACAGTGCACAAAATGACTTCTACTTAAGGAACCTTGGATGCCCGAAATAATTCCTCCCACTTTGCAGCTCTATTCCTGGGTTATATTGTATAAAGTGTGTTAGGCAGAGGTGTCTGTCTGAACCCTTGTTGTTTACATCTTTCAACACAAGCATCACTTCTGTCGTAGCTGATCTGTGCCTCTCTTACAGAGCCGTCAATCAGCTCCTCTGAACACACCACACTTCCTGTGGAAGGAGACTCTTACATGCTGCAGTGCAACCTGACCAGCGCCCACAGCGTCCACCAGGAGAGCTACTGGATGAAGAACGGCGAGGAGATCCCGGAAACGCGCACCCCAAATAGGAACACCGAGTACAGGTAGGAGTGATGTGAGAGAGACTGTTAGACATCCAGACAGAGTTTAGCAGCCTGATGTGGGTTCATGTAAGGTTTCTTTCTGCTCCGCAGGCTGCACAAACCAAGAGGTGACGACGCCGGAGTGTACATGTGTGTCTACACCTTCGAGATGAGTCCTCCAGCCAACGCCACCATTGAAGTTAAATGTAAGTGTTGATTTGCGGGCTGCAGGCGTTTCAAGGCCACATTAGGGATGTCACCAATAAAAATGGCCCGAGTGGCCTTGAGCACCAGCCGCCCTGTCATGTGAGGACCTGTGATTTCAAACGGCTCTGCTGTCTGCTCAGGGCCAGCCGGCGCCCTTGACACCTCCATCTAACCAACGCCCGGCTCAGTGGCAGCAGATGGTGTCTTGTTTGTCTGATGGCAAGGGATTATGTCTCAACGGTAAAATCTGGTCAGCCTTTTCTGCGGTCAGGCGCAACACTATGGAGGCAAATTGGATTTGAAAACAGTTTGCTTTAATTTTATGGGACATAGAAAAAAAAACATTTAAAACGAGGCAGATTTATAAACCAGATGCACAGAATGATAACAGACACGTCATATTAAATTGGTTCAGATCGTTCCTGATAGAGCAAATGTTGTGAATGAAATATATGAGATCAGTTAAACTTCCTCATGTTTTACACATGGTCTTTCGTTAGTTTTACATTTTTATATTTCTGTACTTGTTCCCATCTTGTTTGCTACATTATTTACCTCCTGCAGCTGATTAAATACCAATTATATATATTTTTTCCTTCCTACTTCGTGCATCAAGCTTGAAATGTGCTCAGAAAATAAGTATATATTGTCGTTATCATTATGATGATGATTTGAAATCTATAAAGCAGATGATCATTGCCTGAAGAAAGAATATTGTTACCTTACATCAGTTTCTACTTTAATAAGAAACGACCAAAAGCACAATTTAGTGGTCCATTTATTATTTTAATGCAAATAACTATGCCTCCATTTACATTTATATTTTCTTTATTTTGTTTCAGGTGCTCCGGAGATTACAGGCCACAAGCGCAGTGAGAATAAGAACGAGGGCCAGAATGCTCTTCTCTACTGTAAGTCTGTTGGTTTTCCTCACCCCGTCTGGACCTGGCGCAAGTTCGAGAACGGCATTTTTAGGGTACGTCATGTGAATATACAGCCCCCGGCCACTTTACGCTGTACAATTTAATACAACAGATCTGCCAAAAACTCTGCAGCCAGGAAGATTATATTATTGAGTTATATTAAAATATTAACTCAACTCTGTTTTTGTTATTGAGGTTCTGAAAAACTTGAGCCACTGAGTGAACATTATATTGATATAATGCTCTAATTGTAACTCTATGTAGATCCATTGATGATGCAAGGTACATTAACTTAACGCCTGAACAAACAAAACTGTATAATTACTGTTAATGTGGTTATTCAAATATCCTGTTTTATGATGACAGATTAAAACATAATTGAGTTAAAATGACTTAAGATGATGCTTTGATAACAAGAAACAACATAAAAAGTCTGATATGTAACTGATTGCTAAAGCATGTAAGCTGTATTTTTCTCGTATCTGCACAAACCACATTTACAATCTTTCTAAGCGGAGCAGAAACATTGAGGTTAGGAGGTTAAAATCTGGCTCACATTTTTTCCACACCTAGATTTTCCTGTTTGTTTCCATGATTCTTTGCCGTTTGTTTGTTAAGACACCGATTAACTTTTACATAGCTGCTATTCCTCCTCACATCCACACAGTTGATATGTGGGCAATACTGAAACACACATTTACAGTAACCATCACAACGCACAAACATTTCATGTTTTAATGCAAGTCCAGAATTCAGACCTTTTCCCAGTCCATGTCGTGGATTTTCTCAGGATTTTCAAGGTTCATTTAAATACTTCTATTAAATTCATGGAACCTTACAAAGAATCACTAAAAAAAAACTTTTTGGAGAACAGCTATATTTATTTTCCATGTGTATTTTCAGCCTCACAAATAGATGTTTAGGACAAATTTCAGCTGAATCCAGTGAAAAGTAAGTTAAGAAATACCAAGGGTTCATTTTTATAGTTGTTGAAATAACAAATTAAACAGACACAGAAATCAAATTAAAAACAATTAATGTTTTTTTTACCCAAACATAATTTAAAAATATTATATCTCCACTAGTTCCATCACATCTGGAAGTTATTTGGTCCTGCATAAGCTCTAGTTTGAAAGCCGAAAAACAACAAAACAAGTATTTTGACTGTATATTTTGACTTCTTTGAAACATATATACATATACATATATGTAAAAGTGTCTGTATTCATCGCAATGCAAGGCAAGTTTATTTGTGTAGCACAATTCAGACACAAGGCAGCTCAAAGTGCTCTGACAGGGGTATAAAATTACATGTAAAAGACATTTAAAACAAGCAGGAAGACATCAAAAAACAAATAATGATAATGATAATAAAACAAGTTTAAAGTAGAAAAATAAGCTAAAATAATATCAAAATTGCAGACATATCCAAAAATGATAAGATGTTAAATTAAAAAAAAATCTATGACATAAACTAGGAGGGCTTTGGTGAGTTGGTGTAGCATGAAAATAGAATAACAACGACCACACACACTATAAATATTTTATCAAGATTTCACCAATTGGAAGGTCATGCATGTATAGTAAATAGTTAGTTACAACAGTTAATATTTGATAACAATAATAATGGTAATGATAAACTT
>OMLP01002938.1:49929-66632 GCA_900302685.1 Spondyliosoma cantharus | reverse complement strand
TATTTGCCCTGTATTACATTATCATATCTCACATTATCTCTTCACGCTATATTAGGTTAAATCATATTGCATTTTATATCATAATATCTTGTATTGCACTATATTATCTTATCCAACATTATCTAGTCACATTATATTAGGTTAAATTGCATTGCACTATACTACGTTAATATATGCCATATCATGTTGCAGATTATTATTATTTATTTGTTTTTATTTAATTATTATTATTATTTTTTCTCTTTCTTTCTTTTCATATTTATACTGTTTTATTTTATTGATTTTATTTACTTATTTATGTTTATTGGATTATCTATCTATGCCATATTACATCTGTATATAATACCATACTAAATGCCTCTCATCCACATACACACACACACACACACACACACACACGCGCGCACACACACCTATACTACCTGTATACACATCATTATAACTTTACATTGTTCTCTGTTGTTATCTGTACTTTATGTCCACTGTCTGTACTTGTAGTCCACATGTTGTGTTGTATTTGTCCCTCATGTCACCTTGTCTGTCTCTTTAATTTCACCAATAATAAAAAAATAAATAAAAATAAAACAGGAGGTGAAGATGTTTGCTTTGATCCGTGCAGGACCTCTGTTTTCTACTGTTGTGAAATTGTCAGTCATGTATCACCATGATTTGATGTTTACAAATCATCCCTATTTCCCGGACTGTGGGACCAGGAGACTATGTTGATGGGGTTTTCACAAAATATGTGGGACTGATGCATGTCACTGCTCTGCTCTGGCAACTTGCAAATAAAAGTACACTCCATTGACTTTTGAAGTTCAGTTCTCCCTCCTTGTGAAAAGACTTGTATAATGTATTAGGTGGCTCTGAGGAGAGCTTTCTAAGGAGGGCATGTAATTAAAGACACTGTCAAGTTGCATTAGCAAAATTGTAGGATCCAGCATTTCTGGAGCTTGACCCATACGGGGGATTAGAAGTCAGCATAATCTAATCTGTCTCTGAGTCCCGACAAGAGTGCTCCTTTAAATGGGCTGAACGTAACAATTGTTAACAATTTACATGTATTAATCGCTTTGTTATTGGTAATATGTGAGCGGATTGTGAAGTGATGAGAAAAATGGGACCTACCACAGAAGTTCCACAGAGCCCCTTTACACTTTAGATTTGCTCAAAGGCGACTAGACTTAAATACTGTTTATTGCTCTTTATTAAATGCATACCTTCTTCAAAACCACTCACCAGTGTTTTACAAAACTAAACTACAATCATTATTGCTTGATTTCAGAGTTTTAGACAGAGTATGACAGTACAGTACAGCCGTGTACCAGTCTGTCCAGAGAGAAACCTGCATCATTACAGCACGCTGATTCAGACAGAATGAGACACACCATACTGTGTACGAGTCCAGATGGGCGAGAAACAAGTAATCAGACAGGCTGTAAACAAGCCAAGAGTAAAAAGTTTAGCCAGATTATCTAAATAACTAAAAGTAAAAGCAGGTGCATCTCATCCCTCATTGCACATGAAAACTGTTACAAAGAGTCAAAGTTGAATATTGAACTTGGTCTTTAAACTGTTTTTGGGTTATATTATTTCTGTTCACATTTGTTTTATCAGCCTGAAGCTTGTGCTCGATCATCTGATTGCTTGTCTCCTCTCCCGTTTGAATTCCTTTTACCGGTGTCACTGTGTTTTCATACCTCGTCACCTAACTTGGCAAGAACGAAGGTGTTTCTACTGATAAGAATGATAGCAAAAACTGCCACACTCCGCCGTAGAATTGTCAAATAAAGCTCCTTAAATTAAACAATTAGCTCTCACCTTGGCCCTCCACACTAAGACCCCTTTGTTCTCCACTTTTATCCTCCTGAAATCCTTCCATCTCTTTCTCGCCGTCAGGGAGTGGTGTCTCCGCGATGCATGGAGGCCCGTCCCCATGTGACTTGTCCACCACCACCAATACCTCCTCCTCCTCCTCCACCTGCTCCTCCTCCCCCGTGGTCCTTATCTGACTCTGGCTGGCTCTGGGCTCGCTCAGGCTTGGGGTTGGGCGTGCATGGCGGATCAGGCTGTTGAACCGACATGGTCCTACGCAGGTGGGTGCGCTTACACAGGAAGTCAGGCTTTGCCGAGAGACCAAACGAGCCTTTCCTTAAGACCATACGGACCGAAGTGGATTTCTTAGGTCTGGCTCTGTGTCCAAACTGAAGGGTGGAGAGGTGCGCTGCATAGCCATCGCTCAGGAACTGCATTTACAACACAGGGAAGAGGTTAGAAAAACAGAGAGTCGTAAGAAGATTAGAGGAAATGGAAAGCCAAAGCGTTTTTATGGAAAGAGGCAGACAGAAACACCGTCAACTGCCGCTAGAGAAAGAGATTAACGAAAATGTAAAAAAAAGCTACCTGGCACTGATTCTGGTACTTCTTCGAAGGTCTGCCAACAATATAAATCTGTGAAGGGCTGAGGCCGAGCATGTTGTAAACAGAGATGTCCTTCATGGAGCCGTAAGCAGAGTTGATCTTAATGTGACACTGGTGAGAGAGGGAATAATCTGTTGGAGATGTGCGTGGCATTTCGATGCAGCCCAGTCCAAGGCGACAAATCTGTGAGCCCGTATGGAATAGAGCTCACAGCAGGGTGACAAGCAAAATGTGTAATATGAAAGACTGGTTTCTATGAAGACCACAGCCACAGTGTGTTAGGGAGCATTCATAGTGTATTATAATGCATTCATGATACGCTCATAAACACACGTAATGTTTTCTGATGCACCATTTCTACATTACAGATGTTACTTATAATGAATTATTGGTTCAAGTGTCTGATTGAGGCTCTTGACTAATTATAAACTAGAGGTTGACTAATGGGGCTTGAAATAAGTTATCAATACTGTACCTTTACTCACCCACACACATTTACATTTCATTTAAGGCATTTAGCAGACGCAGAGCATCAGGAGCAGTTTTTTGGGGTTCAGTATATTGCCCAAGGACACGTCAACATGCAGACCAGGGGAATCGAACCAGTGACCTTCGGATCACCTTAATGTAACGGAATTTAATTTGCTCAGTGAAGAGTAACACTTTCTATTAAGTCTGGGTCTATAATTCAATTTAAACCTACTTATATTGCATTATAATGCACCTATAGCGTTTGAATATCCTTAAGGCGCTATAGACGTGTTATAACACATCACAAAAATAATTAGAATAATATAAAGAGATCTATAATAACAACTAAGTAACATGTATTATGTTTTAAGACTGTAGATATACAGTAGTGCTCGCTGTGTGTTTACGAGTGCAGTCATGAAGCTTTATGAATGCATGATGATACACTATGATCCCATAACACATCATAGATGTGGTCATCATACAAGAAACTGCCCAGATTAATGGTTTGTCTTTAGTGGTGTACCTCCTGTATGAGGTTCCTGAGGAAGATGGTCTTTTGCCGCAGAGGATCATGAACTAGGCCTTCAGAGAAGAAGATCATGCCGTGGGGAAAGTTGTGCTGTGACAGCCAGGACACCACGCGCTGCTTCTGCATGTCAGGCCGGCCTGTGATGTATATAATCAGATATCCCAGGTCCTGCCAGTGCCTGCGTGTGAATACATAACATCAAACGAGTTATTCATTTCCGTTAGACTGCAGTGGTATCATCATGGAGAGAACATGGACCTTAACGCACATACATTCAAAGGCTGTTACCACTGACCTGACGACATCAACAGCCCCGGGGCGGACCTTTGGGTCACTGCCCATGATTGACACACTGGCAGCAAAAGATCCATCAATGCTGAAGACCACACACTCCATGCCCCGTGGCAACACAGTCAAGTAGGCCTCTGCACTCGTTTGATCCCCCCTTGGATAGAAAACGAGAGAGGTTGCGTAAGAAAAAGCATTTGCTACACATGGTTGTTACTCCCTTCAATGTTGCAACCTCTAGCTAGATGCTAACACACCATCACAGGGTATGGATAGGACTTTATTCAATAATTCCCTCCGTTTTTTCTTAAGCCGACTACGAGCACATGCTACAAGGATGCTTACTTGACCACCATTTTAATCGGATAGACTCCCAGGCCGAGCTTCTTGCTCTTGGGTATGGTATACGCGACCCTGCCACTGCTGTTGGTCACCTCAGTGTCAAAGTGCACCCAGCGGCCAGACTGAGGTTGTGTCATCAGCAGGATGTCCACCTGAGAGGAGCGGAGCGGGTCGACAGGCAGAGATTCATGTGAAGACTTGAACACACACACACACGTATATCTGCAGTAATCAATCACGTTGCTGCTCTTCACCTTTTCTCCGGTCAGAGTGACCATGTCCAAGGGGCCGTACATGAAGCGGCCCACCAGAGTTTGAGGTCCATCCTCGGTGGCAAGGACATCATTAACCCTGTGGTTGGCGGTGACGTTCTACAAGATAACCAGAAGGAGCATCAGACATAGTTCAGTCAGGATACCCGAGTTAAGGTTTGTAGCTCTCGTTCTGAGCGACGTTCTGAGATCGTGTTTGATAACTTAGAACGAGCCTTTTATATCTAAAGAGGGCTTTGGTCCTCATCCACAGAGTCCACCATGTTGCACTGCCATGTTTCTAGACCAACACAGACAAACCAAACATTGGCTCTAGAGAGGGCCCTTTACGTTTATTTTGAATTTTTAATGGCCAACGTAGGTTTCAATTTGCAACCTCATTGCTAGATGCCACTAAATTATTCACACTGGACCTTGAAGATTCCAAAGCCATGAATTAGCTTAAATGCATCAAACTGAATCTTTAGACAGTCTGTCTGTGAACACACAAACCATCCCAAGGGAGCTGCAGGGGGCATTCCTCCAGCCCTACGGGTCGTTTTAGTGTCTTTCAACTTATCGTTTCGGTTCTACGGAACGCAACTTACTGTTTTGGTTCACTTTCACTCTGCTGTCATGAGCATTATTTACAGATGCAGAAGGCAAACATGTCATTGGAAAATGTCATCGCAGCAAGCTACAAAATTAGCAAATAGCTTGTGAACATAGTGGAGCTTTTGGCAGCTATAGAGCCAGATATTTCCCTCAGTAGTTGGTGGAGAGTGCAATAGAGCTAAAAGATGAGTAGGTTCATCATTTATGCAATCCCCATCCTTGCTTGTCAACAAACTGAACTGGATTAGCACATTACCACAGTCTGTTTAATTCATGTTTTAAACAGCATCGCAACTTTTTGGGGAATCACAATTTGTATACAGGCAAACTGTTCACTAACAATTTCATCACATCATCTTAAAGGGGAATAATATGTATATGCTGCATTTGCATCTTGTTTCTGCTTCTCCACACTGCGGTGTTCAGTTAAAAAAAGGATTAAAGATCCCTTCAAAATTAAACATAGAACTAAGTGTAAGAGAAAAGGGGGCTGGGGAAGCAACAGGAGTTAAAATACTTCCAAGCAATTTTATATTTAGTTCTATGCATGCCTAAACCACAGTGATGATGCACTGAAATCACTGCTGGTGTCTTTATCCCTTCAAGACATTCAGCACTGCACAGCGAGGGTGAAGTTTTCCCTGCTTTGATGTGTTGTATATCAGAATTGCCAGCCAAACGCCTCTGAAGTACGCAATGCGGGACCTTCCAGAAAAGAGAGTTAAGTTCTTTTAAGCTTCCTCGCCTTGTTATTTTCTCCTTATTGCGCCATTCAGGGAGTACCTCCTAGTGAGCCAGCAGAGAAACACTAATCCCTAAATCTCTACTTACTGAGATGGCTGCAGTTTAATAGCATAATTCTTAATACTTTGTTTTGTCGACCTCCACGACAGAAAAGTTTAATTCTCGTTCCAGGTTCTCTGCCATTTCTGTAACCTTTAGTTTAAGCTGGTGAATTTTGCTCATTTTCAACACCCTGCTTGGCATCTTCAAATGTTTTTTTCCCTGTAGATCATATGATAAAAAGATAATAACACTTCCTCCACAAGCCTGTACAGGATTTATACTTGTGAAGCGCTGATAAAATGTTAACTTTTTAAAAGGCTATAAAATACAGGACTTTGTGAGTAAACAAAAGCAGCCCATCTTTGTTTTATCGCAATCATTTCATGAAGAGTCAGAGGCTGGTATGGCATTTGCGTTTACTTGAAAATAAAGTGCTGTTCATCGACAGCACTCACCAAAAAATAATCTGCACATAACAAATACTGTGAAGTGCTAATGGGATCCATGTCGTGGTCGTATTTTGCTGTTTGAACTCATCAGCTAATGAAAACTGATTTAAAAGCTGTGACACCTAACAAGGAAGTTTGACGTCTCCAGCTGTTTTGTTTTGTCAACAACTGATTGTTTTGCCAGTGTGAGTCTTATTTACTGATCCGATGATGTGGCGAGCGAGCAGAGTGAGCGGAACATATATGCACACCGGCACACTCGGCACATAAATCATCACAGCTACCGTGTGACTTGAGGAGGCTCGACAGTGTTCGATATGTAGTTATATTTCCCCGGCACAGTTCACTGGGCACTCTGTGCGGTCAAATGTGAAAACAGGAAAAGCGGCACGCTTGGTATCGCCATCCACTCACGGGCGACGTGTGGAAGAGATGAGTTGGAGAGTCAGACCCCCCGCCTGCGAAAAGAGCAGCATACAAGAAACAACAGCCACACTAGTGGTCCCGCTCCAGCTGTGACAAAGACCTCTCACCATGCAGAGGGAGATTAGAAAGAGAAGCCAGCTCTCTGTGAATAGTATCATTCTGCAGCAGATGAGCCGGCTGTGTCCGGATTCAATCTCGACTAAATCTCCCTAACTTTTCCAGAGCTACTTTTCTTTAAGCGCTTACATCAAAAACACATCACGCTGCAGAGGTGAGGGCACGAACAGGATTACACTGAAAGAAGGGAACCTTTGCAGACTGAACTATAGATATGTTTCCATGGTGCTCTGGTTGCACAGCTCTATTTATAGCTTCAATAAAAGCAAGCAGTCGCTAAACTCTTGTCTTAAGAAAATGGCAGATAAAAGGAGCATTAGGTGGAAACAGCAGTGTGACCTTGATTGTTCCACGCGGCAGAGCTCAGAAGCATCAAGTAATTGTGTGTCTGCCTGCTTCAGTGCTTCAAGGTGAAAGTGTGGGAATATTTTAAGAAATTCAGGTCACAGCGCTTAAGCACTACAACCTCAGCATTTAGTGATGAATGTATTTTTAGTCTGAATGAATGCAAGGCCATTGTGACAGAAGAGCAATCTCTGCCGTGTGGGCGGTTGTATTTCTGGAGACGATATTCCAGCTTGTGTAATATATTGCGTCTGAGCCGGAGTGCATGTGTTAAAATATTCATGAATTTGTTCACATAAAGTTTGAATACGAGCTTCTAAATGTTAATTGAGGAGCCATAAAATCACAGTTGTGTTGGCGATCTCGCCAGCAGGAGCAAACTGGGGCAGAAAAGTATATTTATACAAAGCAAAGCACCGAATAATTTATTACCCTTAGTTTGACGTGTGTCCTCCTCCTGAGCCATTTCTCTCGTGGGCTGGAGGGAGAGAACGGAGCCGAGTCCAGGTTGTGTGCTTCCTGGGTCTTCACACAGTCGCATCGCATGAGCTGTCAGTTAACACACGCACGTATTAGAGCAGGAATTTGCACACAAAAGAAATCCATTCTTACATTAGAGGCGCATTCTGTAGTTTTGAGGGAGGAATTTTAAATTAGAAAAACAAAAAAGATCTGCTTTGACTGATTTATTTTATGCCTAAACAAACTAAATAAACAAACTATTGTTGTTTCCACGGCCGAAAAAACAAACTGACCTTTAAGGACAACACAATTTCATACTGTTATACTTACTTCTATATGTGGCGGACCCTGCCACCTTTCTGGCTTCAAACAGTGTTCTGGTGACCTTATTTTCCTCTGAGAACAGCTTGTTTATTCACTTATGGAAAATATAAATATTTATTATTACCTCATTAATATTGTAAATGTCTTCTCCAGAACAACGTAGTGCCCCTTTAAATAGACAGAGCAGGTTTGTCTACAAGTAATACTCCTATCTGAGTACTGATGCAGAAAAGAATAGACAATATTAATAAGGAATTGTCTAAAGCCTTGAAGGTAAATCTGCTGTTATGTTTAGAGATCATAAATCTCAATTTCTACGGGGAAGCATTTGCGACAAGAGCAGCACCAGCACAGATTAAAGGCTGAGGGCTGATTTGGAGTACTCAAAGAAAATTACCAGTCACTACTTGAAAGAGCTCGTGCATGTCATTCCTAACGGACCAGACGAAGAAAAACATTCTCTCACATGCTGGACCTGCACTGTGAGAAATAATTCAGCTTTGACAAAATTTTCTGTGCACCCCTCAAATTCCATGACAACTCTTTAATATGACGTGGCGTCAAGCGGAGCTGAAAGACCGCTGAGCCAAAATAATGATCTTCAGCTTTATTAGCTTCCTAATGGCATCGATAGTACTTCTTTTTTTTCCTGCACGCTTCTTATTCCACTCACGTTTCCTGACAAAGAAGACATGTGCGGCAGACGGTGCCAGCGGTGGAAAAAAAAAATCATTCTGTTTCTCTTCTCCCGGGCGCTCTGCTTTCTAATGATCAAGTTCAAAGACTGTGTTTCCAGCGGCTTCTAATAGGACATGACGTGATGACACCTGTCTTGATTCTTCATTAATTTTTTGTCCTGCTAATTGTTGCTGTCTAGGGGATTAGTTGAGGATCCTTGTCTTCATCACAGACGCACCTGAATACAATCATTGTCAAAGACATATTCATGGGCAGCTCAGGCGGTTTAATTCCCACTTTGTGCTTAAAATATATGCAGAGCTGGCACAATGAGACTATGCAGTCGGGTAATTGTGACTCCAGAAAGTTGCTGATAGAGGTATGGAAATGACCGAAGAGTCACTTTAGCTGAGAACACATTTGCAGACCTTTAAAATCCTAACCAACCGTAAAAGGAATTGGCAGCACACATTTATTTTTCTGACTCCTGCACATTAAAGTCATGCCCTTTTTATAAACCAGCAGAAACTGAGGATTCCTGCACCGATTTGTTCAGATTTTAGACATAAAATTAAACATGCTTGATAAAGGCACTCCCACTTGTCTGAGGCTCAACTGTGAGGTGTGGGATGAATCATAAACATCCTCGCGCAAGATAAAGGGCTGATCGGTGATAGCGACCTTCCCTTAATTTTGCAGACAACTTCACGATCTCCAGAATCTTGACCATCACTCATCGAGACTAAAACAAGGTAAGACTTAGGCTTTAAATCATGCAGTGCATTCTGAGCTGCAGACCCACGTGTCATGACTTGGCACTAGATCGTATTCTCAACATAATATAAGTCTATGTCTATGTATGTCTTGAAATGACCTTTCATCATATTCATGGTTAATTGTTCACTTCTTATCTTCCTTTCTCTCCGTCCCCTAGTTACACGTCATAAAGGAGCGTTGACGACATCACTGGCTGGCTGCCAGCCTTATGGTTATAAGATATTCAGGGTGTCGTCTGTGCAGCAGGAGCCCTTGAACAGCGAGGCAGCATCTTTCTTTTGTGCAGCAAGAAGACACCATTAAATGGCAACAGCTGTTCTACAAGAAATAGCGTTTGGTTCAAAGAAATGGCAAAAGAGAGGAGAGAATAAAATATTATAGAGTCACATTTTATTACCTTAAACTGTGAGAACAACCTGAACAGTCACTGAAGATGCAGCATTTAAAAATGAAGTTTCCATTATGCATTTTTACTGGGAAAATCTGTTGAAGTCCTACATATCTAAAGGTGCACTATTAAAGGGATAGTTCGTATTTTTTGAAGTGGGGTCATATAAAGTACATATCTATAGTCGGTTTGTTCCCTACCGCAATTGCCAATCAGCACAGCCTCAGTTTGGAGAAGCAGGGAGCCGCTCCAGCTCAGACGCTCAGCTTTGTATTGCAGTCAACGGAGCCCAGATGAAAAGCGAATTTTAACCACCTAAAACAAGACCCACCTAAAAAAATCTATATCAGTTCAAGTGTACGTTGTATAGAGTACCGCTTTACATCGCCGCCAGACTGCCCTTTCTTTTGGCACTAGGGAGGATTTATGCACGCAACTCTGTTTACTTTTGATAAAAACGAAACTTAACAATTTCAGACACACACTGTAGAACCTGCATATCCCTACGCATTAGCGCAACTGCGTAGGGATACAGAGGTTCTACGGTTGAGAAAATGTAGTGCCAAAAGAAAGGGCAGTCTGACGCCGATGTAAAGCGGTGTGAATTTTCTCTATACAACGTACACTTGAACTGATATAGATTTTTTCAGGTGGGCCTTGTTTTAGGTGGTAAGAATTCGCTTTTCATCTGGGCTCCGTTCACTGTAGTACAATGCTGAGCGTCTGGGCTGGAGAGGCTCTCTGCTTCTCCAAACTGAGGCTGCGCTGATCGGCAATAAAGATAGGGAACAGACCGACCATAGATATGTACTTTATATGACCCCACTTCAAAAAACCCGAACTATCCCTTTAAGTTCTGGGGAAGAAATTTAAATCATAAAAGAAATCTTCATTCATTGATTTTTCATGAAAGAATAAACTGAGTAAACAAACTGTCATTAAAGAACAATGCAAGTTTTGTTGCTGTTTTACTTTGAAGGTGGGCAGAGCTGGGGCCTCCGGGGGAATAAACGCAGCAGGCACACCTGATTCTCCTCCGCTTCGGGAAAGAGCTGAGACTTTATTTTTCAAACTTATCTGGAGTAAAAAGTGGATTTATCTTCACTCTCAACCTTTCTGCAGAGGCAACCCACAGAGAATCTGACAACCTTCACTGTAGGGTGTACCGTAATTTGTCTCTCTTTGTCTTTGTTGACTGTTTACTGGAGGGGAAACATAATTTTTCTTCAAGAACGTACAAAGAGTAGAGGCAAAAAAGAAGCTGGAAGGAAATAACCCGATGAGTGCTTGGTTTAGTCACAGGCTGAATTGAACACAAACAAACACACTCGGACCAAGACAGCGTTGGAATGAGACTCAACAATCAGCTATCTTACCACTCTTTCAACAGTATTTGATTGTTGAGTCTCAATCCAAAGTTGTTTGGGCTGCCTTCATGGCCTCAGCTGTCTCTGTGTATTGTTTTTAAGCTCAATAAACACAGATAATATTTGACTTGAATTTCTTCCAGTTGTCTGGGACAGTGAAATCTTCCAGGATTGTGGAGAAAACACGGCACAGCTTATGTTAAAGAGGACAGAATCAACTTTTTGGGTGACAAGAGAATTGGCACTGGTTTGGACTTTCTTGAAGTCGTAAATTGGTTAATGTTTTGCCTACAAGCAGTTATATTTAAAAAATAATAAGGGCATGTGGAGTTCCCCAGGGCTAGATCTTAGCACCCTCTTTTTTTACAACCACAACATGTTGCCATTCACTGACTATTCTTTAAATTATTTTCATATTTGCAAAAGAAACTTTTATTCTGTCACTTTATATGCTATTTTTATACCATGACTGTTTTGTTTGTTTGTTTTTAAAGCTTTTAAACTTTTTTGGCTCCTATATATACACACACCTTCTTCTGTCAAGATCAGTGTGGGGCCTGGTAAATCTGGCATCTACCCTGCAAGAAATGCCAAGACAGGTTTCTAAATGAAACATAAAAAGACAGTACTATTTCCAACTTAACGCCTCTGTCCAGTGCCTCCACTTTCTACCTCCTACAGCCTTCCTGTTGGTGGTTTTGTTATGTTATACAACATTATACAGTCTGGAACATTTTAATGTACATGTTACACAGAGCTGAGTGGATGATGCAGTGACAGAAGCGGCTTCCTGCTGTTCTCAATTGGTTACAACAACACAGAGGCAAACAAAGCCTGAGGCTTTGGATTTGAAGCAGAGTAAATTTTTTACATCAAAGAGGACAGGCTATGTATGCAAACTCATGGTGTTAACAAGAAACTGGAGATGTACCATAAGTTTTTACATTTACTCCCAAGGCAACGTGCTTACAGATGTTCAGTCTTTGAGCTACCAGCCAGCAAACATTTCCCTTCAAATGTTTTTTTGTCTTGGTGTGAAGATTTAATCTGAAAAAGCCTTTAGATGCTGCTGGAAATTAGTTATACTAATTATGCGCTTATACTTTAATAACCATGAAAAAAAAGGCAGAATAGGTTAATTAAAATATTCAGACAATACTCCTCCTAACCTGTTAGGCTGCCTGCGGGCTTGTTTGCCAAACAAAACAGACGCGAAGCAAATAGGCAAGTGCCTCAATTTAAATGCTTTTCGTGCCATACATCAGTTAGACTCTCGTGATATTACTCATCCAAACCATTTCAAGATTTAACTGCATCAGTAAAACACTTCTCTTATTGCCAAATGTCAAATAACTCAATATCAGTTACATTGATTACATAGTGACATGTAAAAACTGCAATTATGCATTCTTTATTCTTTTATCTTTAAAGACTTATATTACAGCAGTGCGATTATCCCTCTACAGCTGCTAGACCATGAGATGCTCATTTGAGCAGATATGAGCTTCTACGCCTGTCCTGAAGCCTGCAATAGAGCTTATATCAGTTTTTAAAGCCCTAGTACTTTCAAGTTGATGTAGGTTTATGCATTTTGCTCTTTGAACTGGCCATTTTTCCACCTTAGCACCAGTATTTGACTATTCTATATGCACAAAGTAACTGTTAATCAGGAAATAAAGAACAATAATTTGTTTTTTGTCCCAGTAACTCTCAAGCAGCGGTACTTTGAGGTAAGAATAATAATAGCCAAGCAGCTGAATATTTCCTTAGAAAAAAATGTGTTCAGCGTGTTCCGACTCCTACAGACCAATGCCAGAAGCACTTAGCACAGAGGCTTTCAAAAGAGCCCAAAACCATGCCTGTACTCCAAATGGTTCAACAACAGCTTTGAATTTACTATGGGCTAGACTGGGAATTGCTTTTTAGGTAAATTTTACATACATGTGTCAAGATCTGTAAAAGTTGCTGGGGAAAAAGATAAGCTGTGAGTAAGACTGGCCCACCTGCCGAAGAACAAACGCTGCAACATCAGTGGACTCCCAGTAGGAGGCGTGAAAAAGGTGAGGCAGAGCCACCGTTGGGAAGGCCGTCAGCACGTCAGGGCAGTACAAAGCGTAATCCAGCCTCTTGGAGCCCCACCAGCTGCTGGAAACTGGAAACACACATGCAAATTCGAGAATACATGTGGAAATCTGAGGTCAACTAAAGAGCTGTGAAGCCTTATGAACCTGAATTCTTCTGCAGGAAATAATAATTGAGCAAATGAGACAGGACAGTGAAGCTTCACTCCCACTCACTATTAGCAATGGTGTTTCCCAGCTGGCTCATGGAGCAAATCGATGTTTCACTTTCCACACTGGTCACACTGGCTCTACGACCTCCCTCTTCACCTCCTCCTCCTCCTCCTCCTCCTCCGCCGCCTCCTCCTTCGGTCTTCGTCTCTGAGGATGACTGCGAAGCTGAGCCTCCAGGAGTTTGATCACCTTCCAGAAACACGCCTGTATTGCCTTGGATACTTTCCGCTAAGGGAAGGTGAGGAGACGGGGAGAGGGAGAGGGAGGGAGAAAGAGAAGGCAAGGACAAACAGAGAGGGAAGAGGAAAGGAAATGCTTTGATCACACAACAACTGACTGGTCTCAATCTTTAAATCAATGCTGTTATTTTGCCTAATAAGAAAGCCTCTTGCTGTGTATCGAATTGCTTGCTTGCGGTTTATCAAAGAAAACCAAAGACAAGAACCAAGTGTGAGCACAATGATGGAGGCTTCTTGCTCTCCGCTCCTGCTGACAAGCAGAATCATTTTATCAGGTTGGCTTCTTCTCTCTCACTGGCACGTCTCCACACAGATCTTTCATAGTTGTTCAGAGGTAATACTGCATAATAGGAAAAAGAGTCCCCTGGAGACCTGGCTTCACCAGACATCATGGATCTACTTGTTATTCCTGAAGATGCAGAGCCTGGAAGAAGCATTTCATCAATAATTTAATCGTAGGAGAGGCGAGTTCTACCAGCTCAGTCCAATATCACATTTATCGTAAGGCCTATAATACATCTTGGGGACAAAAGGAGACTCGCGCTGAATGTAATACCGGTTCTGCTAAACAGGATTTCATAACAACAGGAAGCTGAACAACACAGCAGGCCGGTCTCTTTCGTTATGAGCACTCCCATGCTGTGTTTCCCTCTCCTACCTGCATTATGAAACTCAAAATGTTTTTTTCAAGCAGACTCTAAAGAGCGCTCATTATCCCATTACCAAGCCTTTCATGTTGATGTGGATCCATTATGACACAAGATAAGGCTCAACCTCAGTGACAACCTACACTATTGAGTGGGATGTAATCTATAGACTGCATCTGTATGTATGTCACACAGAAGATTTAATGCGCAGGTGACCCTACTTCTGTGTCATATCATTTATAAGCTCCCTTACTGTAACATACACCAGTCCAGTGGGATGTCTTCCGATGTGACGAAGTGGATATCGGGTATAAACCGAGAGCTGGAGCAGCATGGCCGAGGGGAGCTGAATGAAATGAGAGTGAGCGTGCTGCACGCCTGCAAATGTTACGCAGAGCACGCTGTGTCTTTTCTGGGAAAGAGGATCTTGCTGCATCTCTGGAAATAAATGATTCTCTTGACCTTTGCCAATGACACAATTCTGTTTACATGACTTCCACTGACACTAAGCATTAGACGGACGTAATCTCCACTGCATTTACATTTTTGCACCTCGTGTCAAATTCTCACCCCGTTTTTGTTTCATGAAGCAGCCGGTTATTGACTGATTAACACTCTCTCTCTCGCTCTGTGTCTGCTGGAATGGTTGTAAATAAGCCGTCAGATGCAGCCACATGTTGCCCCGTGTTTGGTATGTGAAGGATCGGCTACGGCAGCAGAATACAGATTAACAGCCGGCATCTCAGACATGAGGGGAGAATCATGTGTGGCTACTGTCAGGGCAAAGACCCAGCCACATCAGGATGATGAAGATGATGGAATCTGACAGATATTGTGTTCGTATCAGAGATGTCAGAGTGGATGGTTTTCTCTGAAATGGGTCTAATTTTAAAAGGAGCAGGAAATATCTTATATTTAAAAAATAAATATTAAATGGTTTAGGCTAATTTGAAATTACTGAAATTAAGTTAAATATATGTCATCCGTATGGCTTTGTTAACTGTAAAGTGAGTCGATGGCATAAATACTTTTCTGTACTCTGAGAGTCTGACTCAACGAGTGATTTTAAAACGTAGTTTGCCAATCGGAGCCTTAATTACCATCCTCTTTTTACAGCAATTTCATCATTAAATGTTTCCAGAGGGTGAATTCTATAGCCTTCGAAAATAATATCTGACAGGGCTCAAGCATTGAATGACAACTGACTAACAAAATGAACTTGGGTCACATATTCATTGACATATTCATGTGTGATTGGCAGCAGATATCTGTTGTTTGTGGTTGAGTTCATTTTCTGAATCCTCACATCTGAGGTGCAATGGTCAAATCTTTTCACTTTCACAGGTTTTTGGGTTTGTGAAATATCTGGGTGGATTTTTTTTTACAACACTGGGCAGGATTTCTGAAATTAACGGGTTTGGAAACAGTGAAAAAATTGATATCCACAACAGAATGCAGATGAAATGCCACCCTCATGCACCGCTATGATGACCATTGAATGTCACTGGTTTCTAACTGTGGATACTGTGCACTGTTTGCAGTGATTTGTTTACCTGCTCTGAGGTCACACACTGCAATCTGTTATCACTAATGTGCCCCACAGCGCTCAGAGGAGGCCTACTCTCTTTCAGCCTCGGGAACATTAGCACGGCTCTGTCTTTCTTTTTCACAGCACAATGAGCAGAGCGAGGCAGAGAGGAAGAGGGAGATTATTCCGACAGAGTGAAAGAGCCCTTGACTGAAGCATTTTCTGAAACACACATGAATTTCATCAGAGATGTGCTGGGGAAGAAGCAGAGAGTGCAGAGGATCAAAACACTGCATGGGATGGTAGGAAGGACGGACACGGAGAGGGGAAAAAGGGGGCGAGCGCAAGCGTTTAAAAGCTAAAGTTCAGTCCCATTAAATGACCAGAAACAGAAAGATTATGATTTGAGCACGAGGCAGGGGAGAGTGATGACAGTGGTTAGAGGAAGGACGAGCAGAGAATTCATAAGGTAAGGGAGGATGATTGCACTGCGGCCTTGAAACGTCTTTGTCGCAAAAAGAATCGGAAAGAGACTTTTAACTACAACACCCTCCCCTCCAGTCCTCGCCACAACGACACACCACAGCCTTAACATTAAAACACCATTACAGCCATGTGATCAGTACTTATAAAAATGACGATAATTCCATGTGCATTTGCCGTCCTGGGTGCTCATATTTCCCACTGGAGCATAGCTGGAAATCAATAGGAAGAGGGCTCATTCTCTCTATATTAGCAGCATTCATCATAATAAAGGCTCCACTGTTGACGGGTGTTGATGTCAGTGTCATACCCACAGGAGCCTGATTTGATTGGCTCTTCACTCCTGCATAACAACTAATTACCACATTACAGAGTAGGAAATGGGCGATGTGTGCTGCTGTTTCTCCTGTGCGTTCGTATGTCTGCCTGCGTGTGCACCTGTCTGCGTTTTTCTTTTTTTTTTTTTTTTTTTT